>JAFLJL010003975.1:0-50757 GCA_018398815.1 Conus ventricosus | reverse complement strand
CCCCCCAAGGCCCCCCCCCGGGGCCTCCAAAAGGGCCCCCCGTCCCTGGGGGCGTGCCTCTGCTGCGGACTGCACAACGAGGGCCAGAGGCTCCCTCACCTGCAAGGCCACCAACCGCTTCGCACCATGCGGACGACGCATCCGTGATGTGTGCGCGACGCCCTAAGGAGGGCTGGAGTGGGTTTCCTCGTTGGAGGCCGGCCTTGCAGCGCTCCATCGCGAGACGCGCGACTCGGAGGGCCATGAGGGCCGACGCCCCCGTCTCGGCGTATGGGACGCCGGGGCGACATTTGGCCGTGCTTGACGGCGCACAGACGGGTCTTCGACGTCGTCGTCATTCACCCAGGCTGCAAGTCGCACCGGGGGAGGCTGCGGAGAGCGTGGGAGGCGCACTGGCGCGCGCGGGCGTGCAGGAAGGTTGCCCATACCGGCAGTGGGAATGGTGGTTCATACGAGTTCGTGCCGCTGGCGATCGAGACGCACGGGCGCCTCTGCACGGAGTTCATGCAGCTCCTCAATTGCCTGGGGACAAGAGCTGTAGCGTATGGTCGGGGTCTGTTCACCAAGCAACAATTCATCAATGGTGTCTGCCGCAAGCTCAGCGTTCCCCTCTGTGTTACAACTCCATGCTTGAGCAGGCTGCTCGGGGGTTTATGCCCGTGCGTGGGCACGGCGTTCCAGCCGGGCCTCCCAGTTCCGTCGGCTGAGATTGGTGACGAAACTTCTTAGTGTGGGGTTGCTCTGCGTGACTATTTTACACTGGACGGCTTAGCTGGGTTTTAGGGTTTGCTGTTCGCTCCTTTCTCTCCCCGTGTCCCTGTAACGCACAAGTGCTGCCCGAATCACGCTTTTACGCCTGCATTGCGTCATGATCAGCTGCTTCCAGTTGGCTGGTAGATGCCGGTACATATCATACCAGACGCTCCCCAAGGCTGCCCTAGTCCGCAACCGAGTGCACAGGCGCCCGCCAGCCCCGCGGGAGGTGCAGAGCCAGAGCCCTTGCGGCATGCGTGCCGTACGGCCCGGTGGGGGGGCACGGAAGGTCACTCCTCCTGCTCCAGGTACACCTTTCGTGACCTGCCAGGATGCACCCGCCCCCCATGGGTCTGGTTGTAGCGTCCGCGGGCGCTGGTGGTAGGTACAGCGTCGGCGTTGGGCGGGGGCCGGCAGCCTTGGTGGAGCGTCGACCCCCTTTCCGTGTGCGCCCCCACCAACCCCCTTGACCCGGCGCCAGCGCCGATGCCTCCCGCCTGGGCCGAGCGACACGCCGGGGCCATGTGAGCCGTCTGCGTCGCGCCTGCCGCCGCCGCGCGCGGCAATGGCCGGTGGCTGATTGAGTTGCATCGCCCCCCTTTCCTGCTATCCCATCATGCTCACGCACCTGTGGGTCGCATGTACGACCAATTGTGATGGTGGCGACGGGGGCACGGGAAGGCGGCCACAAAATCGACCCGGCGCCGTGCGCCACGCCCACCCCTGTTTCCCACTGCGGCGCAAGTCTCCCGGACACAATGAGACGCCGGCGCTCACCGTGCGCGCCAAGGCGACGCGCACTGCACGCTCGCCCGCGAACACACCTCCCGCCGTCGAGGGATGGCCGAGCCCCGCGCGGTCGCGGCCGGCAGCGCCTCCGCCGCTGCGCCCCTGACCCCTTCCTGGGGGTCCAGCGCGGCGGGCGCGCATAGCGCCCGGTAGCACCACCCCAGGCAGGAAGTTTGAAAGTTTCGAGGCTTACCTCGCAGTGAGGCTTCCGCTGTCCGGCTTGTAAGACGGAGCAGCTGACCTCGGCAATCAGCTTGGCAGCCGCGTGCCTGGATGTAGTCGTGCCTGGATGCATGGTGCGCTTCGATACATGCACGTGTATTGCTCATGGATTTGCAAGCATGCGGCCCCTACCCAGCTCCCCTGGTATGTTGCAAAGCATGCGGCCATACAAAGTCCCTGGTTGAGTCGTTGCATGGCGGTGATAACATCGCATACAGATGTCCCTCTCGCTTGAAGCCTGACCGACATCTCAAGAACATCACAGGTGCTAGGAATTTCTTGTGACGGGCACCTGGTTTAACGACGTGGCAGGGCAGAGGAAGAGACGAGCCCACATGCTGCAAACGAGGAGGATAGCATCGAGGACGAGGGGTGTGCGCCATCTCGCTGATGCGCACACCGCACGCCAACGCCCTTCGGAGCCGCGCGCCACATCATTCCCATTGGGGGCCGCGCGTCATGAGGGCACATGGCGCAGACAGTCATCTGTCGTGCTTGTACGCATTGTGGCGAGTGCTAGGCAAGTTGCCCGGTGCACATCGAGTGTACTTGGCAGAGGGAGCGGATCCGAGGGTTATTGCGCAGGGTCCGTGGAGTACTGCATCTTCAGAGCCACCTTCCAGCCCAAAATAACGTGCACTGCGCCTGCTCGCAATGGTGCGTGTCTCGTCCGGGAGAAAGAAAAAAATCTTGTACTAATTACCAAGGAAACCCTGCGCTTCACGGTCCATCCGCGAAGGTTGGACCGCGGTTGTCGGGCCTGTGCGAGGCGCGAGAGGGAGGGCGAGTGGCTTTGTGATGTGTATGCATGCAATGTCGGATTTAATGGCGACAAGTGTAGGCAGTGTGGCAGTGACCAAGTTCCAAACTTTGGAATAGCGCACTTTGTACGGCCTATCTTTCACAGTGCGTACGCTTTTGCCTGTTGCGAACTCAGCACTTTCGCGCGCTCGGCTCGCGAAATGACATCGGTCAAAGTCTTGCAGCACAGACGAGATGATGTGCGCAGGGTCACGGACGACACGAGGTAGCAAGCTTATACGAAAACAGGAGATTGTGTAAGAGAGCGCCGTTTGTACGGGCAGCGGACGACGTAAGCGTACAGCTCGTCCAGCGGAGGGGCAGCCACTCGAGCAGGAGCGGACCGTGCCGGTTCTGGACAACGTCAGCCATGTGCTCTCTGTCGCAGCGGCGCGGATATTCCGGCAATTGCCGCGGGCAGAGCCGATGCTGCCCCTGTTGCCAAACGCTTTCAATACCGCGTTCGCCGCTGGAGGTGAACTTGCGGTGCGTTCACCCTGTACCCCTTCGCGGACAAGACCGAGAGTTCATTAGCCGCGGCGGCGATCGTGCCCTTGCTACTGTTCAAGGTAGTCATGTTTGCATGTATCGCTTTTGGAGAGAGGCGCGCAAAGCACGATCACTGATCGGTGGATGGCTTGGTGTGATAGGCTCGGTCAACAGCAAGTGGTCATGCAGCAAGCAGATGGCCTAGGCAAGCATGCGTTCTGTGAGAACACAAGAGTACTGTGTTGGTTGGAAACGAACGGAGAAACGATCGGCGCTCTTTTATTCTGCTGCAGGCGGTGACAAAGCGTGGACTGACGCCATAAATCTGGAATCCCAGCAAATCCAGTGCCTGGAGCAATCGCGGGCACGTCCAGGCTGCAGTTCGGATACTGGGAGGATGCGTGATCGGATTTCCTCATGGTTACGAACGGCCCCCTTTCGAGAGCGCAATGGCAAGGTTTTCATGGGCTCTTTGAATCAGCTCGGCATCATGCAGATGGTGCTAGTTGGCATGTGGGTGCTTGCTTGCCAAGCACTACCCGGGAAGCAGCGGAAGCTCTCGCCCGAGCTCGAGAGCATAGCCAGTCGCCAACTCATTGCCGCTGGCATATGCCAGCTTGTCGGTTGCACTGCCCTCTTTGCACCGAAGTCCGTTCGTGTGCCTCTGCGCGTGTTTGGGTCTCTGCGGTCTTGACTTGGCAGGCACTCGGTACGGATTTGATTGAAGCGTCCGACGCGATGTGAGCGTTGTGTGCCATACCGCGTGTGATGCACTAGGAGGGTGAGATAGAGTCAAGCGCATGCAGAGGGTCCAAGATGCGATAGCGTCGCAAGGAAGATCCTTCGGAAAGGACCGGAGTTTCGCGTACGTGCGGTCGCGCGCTCACGCGTTCTGTTGGGCGTCCGGAGAGGGGACGGCCGCCGCGGAAGGAGCTTGGAATACTTGCCAAGAGGCTCAAGGTTGCCTTGTGATGCTATCTCGATGCTGGTCTGACGTGTGATTGCTTGCATGTGCATGCATCCTTAGGCTGGGGTTTGCTGCCTTGATGTGCCTCGGGTTCCCGTGCCACATTCTTATGCTCCCCCCCCCCCCCCCCCCCCCCCCCCCCACCCCCACCCTGTGAGTTGGTGCGCTTGCCTGGATGTTGTGCTCGTAGCACGCATGCAGTGACATTGTTCGAGCTGGCAGGAAAGTACATATTTCGTCTTGAGCCAGAACAGGCTTCTTTTGTCAGCCGTTGCTGTGGTGCGCTCTGCCACGTAACCGCGGGCTACCGGCTGTTCTGTGAGTCTGCGTTCTTGTAGATGGCCTCGGCGGAGCTCTGTATAACAAGGTGGGGGTGTATGGAACCGACAAAAGGCCGCCTTTGGCCCCATCGGCCTGCAGCCGCGCTGGATGCGTTTCCTGGGACTTGAGCGATGGGCCACTTCGCGAAGGGTTACGACGGCTGGGTGAACAGTATTCTTTCTGATCGCAAGAGGTAAGCTACTGCAAGCAATAAAAACAGGCCACCGCTCGGTCAAGCACGGAGGGTTTAGTACGGTCGAGAGCTTGCTTCGTCTCCCAGCTCGTCGGGTAAGCGTGCGTGGTGGGCCCTCGCTTGCGTCCTTGCCTTGTGCCTCCCGGCCGAGAGTCACTTGTGAGATGTTTAAAATATGACAGGGGGTGTAAAAGAGGTAACCAGCACAGCGCCAAGGGATCAACAGAAGGCTAAGAGCAAACCGACTAAACTGGCCGCAACAATCAAAACGCACGCCTCACACTCGAGTCACGCGTGTCAGTGGAGCCGTGGCCCCTGTGCTCCTGCGCCCTAGAGTGTCCTACTGCACTGACCCGCGCTGCCGTTCCCACTTCCCCCCGACGGGACGTTGAAGCTTGGGCTCCCCCTACGAAATGCAAACACGCTATGTGCCCGCCCTTGTGGGGTTCTGTGTCTGTTGCCCCCCCCCCCCGCCCGTCTCATAGGGGCCCCTTTCCGTCTGTCTTATCGACTGGCAAGACAATGCAGTGCACGGAATGAGAAGCAAGCAGTCCCCATCAGATAATTTTATCATGTGAATCACAGGGCACGGTACTTTGTGCGCGCGTTTGCGGATGATGCGATTGCAGCATTCGCTGGTGTTTGCACTTCACCGGGACGGTTTTTGGGCAACCCCTGGCGTTAGCACAATGCGGCGGGTGCTGTCGCAAACCTGTCGGCCTTACACGTTGGCTGGGCTTGGCTGCATCGCCCTTCCCAGACTAACACGCTGCGCAGCTCGTTGGGTTTTTTGCTGTCCACCAGCGTCGGCTAGGTTTCTTGCGCTCTGCGCAGGCGCCTTTGCGGGGAGCGTTCTGACCGACAACTCCTGGACTCTTTTTCAGTGTGGGGATGCAGGTCCCAAAGCATGTTGTTTGCAGCCCTGGCGCGGTTCGATGCCACGTTGCATTGCTGACTAGTGCAAAGTGCGGGAGCATCCAAGCACTGAGCTGCGCAATCACAGCTGCCGCTCCTTTTTCGATACGGCGGACTTGCTGATTCTGTGTGCTTGATTGTACCTCGTTGCTGCACGTGCTGAGCATTCGCGCGGCTCCACAGCGATGCTACACTTGCCGTTCCGCACAGCTTGCAGTTGCGTCGCTGATCCGATCATGGCACCAGGAAGCCGCTGCGTTCTGCAGCGATCGTTTTCACTCGATGTTGTGTGCTGACAGAGCGGCTCTGGCACGTCACTCTGTGTTTGCACAGCGCATACTATCGGTGCGTTCGGATTGCCTTTGCTGCAAAAATGCGGCGAGTACGTTCAGTGACTGCACCTTGCATTCTTATGCTGTCCATGGCATTGCACCCACTGCTTATCGACAAGCGGCCAGCGCTGTGCACTGTGTGTGTGCACCCTCTGTGCTCGTGTACACTTCAACTCTCGTGCAGTCCGCTTGCGCCAACAATACTTCTGGGCAGCATGACTTTGCCGGGATGTGCAAGATCTTTAAGCCTCTTCAAAGGCAAACATTTCGACAGCTTTGTGTCAGAGTTTGGCCGCCGCTCCGCAGCTGCTCGGTGGCGCCTCTCAAAAGACGCATCCACTGATGGCTGTCGACTTGCGCACGCGCGTCGCCTGCGACTCTCGTGCGCGCTACTGTTTACTGTTTGTTGTGATGCACAAAAGGGCGTACAGAGGCGAAAAAACGTTAAACCATGCGCCAAAATGGCTGCAGGGCTTGAGGGGCGCCCATCACGGATTCGGCTTAAAATCATCGCACAGGGCCACATGCTATATCTTTTCACTGGAAAACCAGCGGTCACAGAAAGTATCCGAATTGGAGCACACCCAGATTTGCACTCCAACCCCGATGAGGGGGGAAGGGAAGAGGGGAATCTATGCGAAGGTCCCGCGTTGGCTTGGTCTTGGAGGCATCAAGGTCGGACAAAAGCAGCTTTTCGTAGCGGACGTGTGCCCCTAGGGCGGCATGTCGGTCGCCCGTCTACTGTCTGTTGTGTCTGCAAGTTCAATCGTCAGTGCTGCACTGCCATGGCCAGCCCAACTGTCCTCAAGTAGCTGCTTTATACGGAGGAAGATCATAGTCCACGGTTTGATGCCAGCTTTTGTTCTTGCAGGGACGCCGGGCCAGCTGCAGCGGGCCAGCCCGCTTTGTGTCCTCGACTTCTATGTGGCCAGAGACCTGCCAGCGGCGTGGCATTGGCGGGGTGCCTATTCAACGAGGTTCTGCGGCTGCGTAGGGCCTGCGCCCCCAGGAACTCGCATACGGACCGCCGTCGCCCAAGCTCATTGCTTTCTTGCGTAGAAGATTGACCCGCACACGGCCTTGTACACAGAACAACAGCTTCGTGGTGTACCACGGCTTCCTGAAACTTGATGTAGCGCCATTCCGAGCTCTGTTGCAGCAATCCGTGTAGGGCCTGTAGCTTGAATAGTTAGGCAGATACGTGGCACATCGCTTGCAGCGGTGCACGCATGGTATGGGCTTGCTTTTTAAGGGGCATCGCACCATGCGCGTTCCTGCCGGAAGGCCGTTCTTGGAATCTCGTGCAGGCTCTCGTGATGAATGCTGTCCATCTGTCGGGACTCCACGGCATGCATGGCACGGAAGGCGGGGCATGCAGCCTCGCTCTTCTGGACGTTGGCCGCTGACACGGGACAGACTCTTCCATGACCCATGCAGCAGGATTATGCCTGACATGGCTGCACGTGAGCACGGCCGAACTCTCGCGCTCACAGCTTCGCACACAAACAGGTCAATCTCAGGGGAGCAGCAGCACTGCGCAAGCGATGCTCGTTGTACTCTGATTCTCAGGTGTTATGGAGCATTGATCAGCCGAACCCCAAGCCCAGCCGCATGGTCATCGAGTCGACAAGCCATATCGTATTCTCATAGCACATTGGAGAGTGCTCGCACTGGCACCGCACATGCGAGAGTTCAGAGTGAGGTCCATCGGGCTATGAAACAGGAGTGGTCTAACGTTCGCATGCGCCGTCTACGACGCCTGGCCAATTGAGGGACGCCGTACGTGCCCCGCATCGAAGGCGTTGCCGCCCGCGCCCGAGGCTCGGGACTCTGCCACAGGTTCGTCACGGAACGGTTCGGCGATGGCTCGGTCAGTTTGCGACAGGCGCGGCTTTGCCATGCTTGCGTCTGAAACCAACAGGCTCGCAAGCCAGGCGCGGCGACTTGGGCGCCGGGCAATAGTTCTGTCCAGCACACGCGACGAGAATGGAGTGGGCTGGTTCGCTCCACAGAGCGGCTTCCTGGGGCACTCTCGAATGCACGCCATGGATCTATGATGCACGCGGTGGATCAGCAAGGGGACGAGTGGTGGCCTGGACAGACTGGGGTACTGCCCCCCCCCTCTCCCGCCCGAGGACTCGCGCGGCCACGTTTTGATGAGTCGCAGCGGGCCGAACTCTGCCGTTTTGTCAGCCCACAGCAGCTCAGCGTTTGCAACAGGGTACCAGCAACGCACTGGGCTGCGTGCCATTGGGTGCTGCGGAGCCGGCAGGCGGCTTGATACACTGGCATGATAGCCCAAACAGTCACCAACTCAAGGCGTTATCGGGCCAAAAGCAGCATGGGGCCAACACGGCTGCGTTGCTGAGACAATGTGCAGACGGGGGCCCCCCCCCCCCCCTACCATGGCTGCCGGGAGACGCCATCGCAAGCCTGTGCGTTGCACAGGGCGTGTTTGCGGTTGATTGGATGGCACTTCGCAGTTGCAAGGAGAGCTGCGGCGAGCATGCGCGACATTAGAACGTCTATTTTGACAGAATCTAGCTTTATACTTGTCTACATACGCCTGCTCTGAGTGGGCCATCGTTACCCAGCACCACTGCGCATCAAAAGGTGTGGGCCGGAAGATCCTCCAATGACTCCCATGGCGGACAGCACCCACGCTTTATGCGCCGTCGTCAAGACAGCACTTCCGGCAGAGCTGGCGCCAGGCGATAGGACGGCGGCTCCTCCTGACCTGTCCCAGGCACAACACGGACCCACATACTCGCCTGACTCTCACTCAGAGACCATGCGTGTTGGCCCCCCCCCCCCCCGCGTACCCCCCCCTACCTACACCTCCATCACCAGCACCTCGACCTCGAACTCCGCACAGCCTCCACGCAGCTCAGTTGGCAAAGCACTATCACGCGAAGGACGCTGTAGTCTCGGGGAAAGGCACGCCAGGGCGGCCAAAACTGGTCTCTGAAGAAAGCCAGCGTCTCAGCCACATGCGCAGCGTTTCCTCTTTCAGGCGTGCAGGGCAAGGTTCATCCCAGGACAGAACAAAACAAAAAACAACAAACACAAAAAGCACGGGTGCACGCTGTGTCACATTGTGCCGGGCTTCATTCGTACAGAGTCAGACCAGGGACTGGGCACATGCCCTGTTCGGTGCAACGGATCCAGCCCAACTTCAATGCCAATCGGATCTCAGATGCCGGTATCGTGCTGTGAGCGACTAACGAGCACTGTGGCTTGCGTTGCTGATTGCACAAACGGTTCCAGTGCGGCCCCAATGCCTCCGCAAGCGGATCCCTGAGACCGTGTGTATTTAGAACATCAGCACATGTAGCTTGCGCAGCATGTTCTCGTCAGCGTCTCCCCTGCACCATCGCGACACAGATTCGGCTGAAATATCACGCCGGACGACTTCGCATCTGTGGTGGCCACTATTTCTGCTCAAGAGTTCTGGGCGGCAAGCTTGCAGTTCAAATGCCACGCTTCAGGCACGTCATGTCGTACCTATTCCTGCATTACGCTGCCTGTAATACCCGTGCATCCGGCCTGCTTACAGGTTGTGCAATGCACTAGAAGCGTTCTGCGATTATCAAAAGTCGATGCACGGGGCCATTCTGTGCTCTCGTGAGGCACCTATTTTTGCAGCCATTGTAAGGGGAGGCGAAGAAAGAAAAGTGCGGGAACCTGCCGTGCGTTCGCGCCCCCACCGAGTGCAATAGGAGAGCTTGCAGGAGGACACTTCGAGAGCTGTGGACCAGCCCGCAGCAACTGTGCCGGCTTGGTTCTCTCTGCACAAGTTAGCTCGGCGTCCTCGAGCAGTGTTGATACGGCCATCGGGGTGATGACAGCAAAGCTTGTCGAACCAAGCGGCGCCACTCTGCTGCCTGCTTTCGAAGCTTGCCGAAGGGATGCGCAAACCTGTACGCCCAGCACTGCGCACAAAGGATGCCGAGTCCCAGCCATCCCGAAACCACATGCTTTGCACTCTCGGCTCGTTGCTGCGACTCTTTGCTAGCTCAGGCGGCGACGGTGCTTGCGGAAGCAGCTCAGGGGCTGCATTGGAACCCTAACCTTATCGGGCGCAAACGAGCTAGGGCTGCAACCTCCTACTGTAAGAAACGTTTCCATCAGCTGCTGCTGTTAGGTGTAGGGGGGGCCCCGAATACTGGCGTATCGGGCGCCGAAGGTGGCAGCGGGCAATATGCCTCCTTGCCGGGTTACGCAAAACAGTGAAGGCTGCTGCCTTGTTACATGCACCGCCTTTCGGCGTGGCCTGTCGGGTGGGGAACTCGCGAGAACCCGAGCGAGTTGTGCGCCGCTTTGCTGAGATCAGGGCCGTATGACTTGCATCCGCTGCTGAGGGGATGTGCCTACGTATCGCTTGTTGACTCATTTCCGCAGTTGATTCATGACTGGCACAGCGCGATGAGCGCAGAGTTACGTTGGCCGGGGGGCCTCTCACTGAGAGTCTCAGGTGCAAACGATCTTCTGGAAAAAGGTCAGGGTTGGAGGCGGCAGTGCGGCGAGGATGTGACTGCATGGTATTGCGCTGCCGGCCTGGCGGCCCTGCAAAGGCAAGCTCGTGGTTATACTGCAATTATTACATGTGCCCGCATGATTTCGCTGCGGCACCCCAAGTTGGAAGGTTCCACAAGGCAACAAGATATTTGCTAGGGGCCTTTGTTGACAAGAGGATGATAGACAGCTTGCATTGAGAAGCGTTCCGCAGTTGTTGCTGTCTCTCGAGTGTGTTGGCAGCGCACATGTGTTGCCATATCAAAAAATTGCTGACACTCTGAGACCTTCGCCGCAGGGGCCGCAGCATCATGCCGTGCGCCACCTCGCAACCTGCCCTCTGCTCCTTCCAGCCCAGCCTCCGCGCGTGGTGAAGAGGCAATCTGGTCTCCACGCTGTTGGTTGGCGTCAGCGCCTCCGATGACGCTAGCACTCGTTCGCGATCTTGCATCTTCAGGGGGCGGAGGCTGGCGCAGGGGGCGGTGACCTCGACTCGGCTGGTGATGGCCACGGCGCAGCAGCAGCGTGTCCGCGGCAGCACGGCGCCTCGCAGCCAAGACGCCGCTTCTGCCTGATGCTTGCCTGGTCACCTTTCCGAGCTCTGACTGACGGCCGTGCTCATGGTGCCCACTTGTAACAGGCTCTGGGGCACGAGCTGCTGCGGAAAAACAGCGTCACATGCACGGGTTTGTGACCCGGCACCGTGTGAGCTGTGTATGGTGTGCGTATGGGCATATGCGCTGAACGCAGCCGGATGTTGCTGTTGCCGGTCTACTATGCGCGTCCACATGAATGCACGTGGAATCGCTTTGGCTCTGCGTTCGAGTGCCGGTACGATCTTCGAGGTCGCAGGTTCTACGGGGGCAACTGCTCGGGCGTCGCTGTCTGTCCGATGTGGTGGCTAAGGTTAGCATGCTTCGCTCCTTGTCGTTGCTACAGGAGCTCGCGGCGGTCCGAAACAGGCCTGTATAGAAGTGTCAGGCTCAAAGCGCATCGTGTGTCAGAGCAATGGTTGTGTAAACATGCATAGTGGCAGGATTTCAGGGTGCACAGTAGTACTGTCAGTTTCTGAGGCTGCCTACCGGCACGCGCCAAGCAAGTTTTGATAGCAAATCTTCGGTGCCTTTTTGCTGTGTCAGTGGCCAGGAGGGTGTGGACCTTGTGAGCGGTGGCAGGGTGCGACTCGAAGAAGCGTGGCTAACGGAGACGGGTGGTCTTGGGGCCTAGTGGCTTGAGCTGCACTTTGAGTGCACAAGGTAGGGTTGCAGATCGGGCGCTGGGAGGTCCCTGTCAAAGGGCGCTTCCAGGCGGCCTTGCTGAGTTGCAGTAGCAAATAGAGCAGCATGCTCGTATGCGGCATCGCTTCCAAGTGCCCTATTGTGCGTTTTGCGGTTGCAGGCGCCCGCGTCCAAGTGCGCACCCGCAGGCACGTGTGACGATTCCCCAAGAGGGAAGCGCTGTTCTATTGCACGACAGTAGGATCTGCAGCACTGGCAAGCTGTCTCGAACAGGCGAAGCCTGCATGGTGGAGCGAGAAGAGAGAGAAGAGCTCGTCCGTTCAACACATGCGCTTCCACTAAAAATTGCTTGCATTCGAACAATACTGGCGTCTTTGGTAGGAATGCGGTGAACGCTCACCCTTTACTGACAGGGCTGTCCACACCGCATATGCTGTTTGCATACGCTACTTTCGCGGGCGCCCGCTCACGCGCATCCTCTCCATCCTTCGCTCTGCCGAAGTCATGCAGAATGATGCAGCACCCTAAGGAATATATATTTTGGTGGGGCGCCCCTCAAGACGCGCAGCGCTGGCACACCAGAAATGTTACTTTTCTCGATGCCACTCACTCCGCAGGCAAACCGCAAAGCATCGCCAACGGAAAGCTTTGCACGCTTGACGCTCCCCCGATTAGGCAAACTCCATTATGGAAGGGTGCCGCGGCGGCTTTCGAGATAGCTGATCGCAGAGCCTCTAATGAGCTCATGGGCTTGTATCGCCATCTCGCGGCACAAACATCCACGCAGGAATCGATAAGACGACGCCACTGCACGCGAAAGCATTCAAAACGATCATTGGATAACATTGCCCCCCCACTGCATTCTGCGAGCGCGTTCGTGCCCGCGTTGATTGCTCTTGAAGCGTCGCAACCACCACTCCGATTGCCTCGACGAGCGCGAAGTGTCCTCTCTCGTAGTTGCAAAAGCACACACGAAACATCATGCTTTCCAGGTCGAGTAAAATCTTGTCGGTGTTGATGTGCTGCGAAAGCAGCCGGTCTCACAGAGTGATCAAGGCATCGGAAATAGAGTGCTTGCTGCGCCAGAATCCTGCATCCGCCGCAATGTCCATGATCATTACATTGGTCATCGTTGTCGTACCCCTCTCTCGGGTCAGGGCAAATGGCGACGCAAAGTGCCGGCGGCGGTTGAATGCCGCTGGATGGTTGCAGCGCTTGGTTACTTGTATTGCGCGCCTGTCTGGGGCAAACCGGCACAATGTGACGTTGGCACAGGCCTTTTTGGGGTGCTTCCCCCGCTTTTGTTGACTCATTCAAGCCGTATCGTGGGCGCCCCGTGTTGCGCCTTATTTACCGGTTCAATTTACCTCTGTGGGTGTTCGAATCCAGCTTCGGCCCGCAGGGCACGTGCCACTGACATGACTCGCTTCTCGCCCGCCGAAGTCGTGTGGGACTGCCGGCCCCCGCGGGCACCGCGCTGTCGTAGAGTTGGCGTGCAGCACAGCCCGGACGGCGGCCCCGTTTTTTACAGGCAACACCTTAGGGTCTGCGTCTTTTGTCGAGTGTGTTGTGGTCGATCACACTCTGACCGGCGCGCGCGCCGTGGAGATGGAGAGATGCTCGGGCTGCCGCTCGGCACCTCAGTCCCAGCTCCTGATTTGGCATGTGCTTTACACATGGCATACACGTGCAGCGGGGGCGTTTCGTGGGTCTGCCTTCAGCGAGTATGCGGGGTATGGAGCCATGCTGTACTGGCGGCGGGGTAGCCTAGCTTTAGTGGTTAGGGAAGAGGCAGGGGGCCATCACGTGAGGGAGAGTTGGCAGCAAGGGGCACGCTCTTGCCGGTGACACTCGTGATGGCATGGTGGCTTCAGGCTCCAGGCCACGTGTTGTGGAGGCGATGCGGCGCTTCTGCGGGCGCTCGAGCAGGCAGAGGCAGCAATGACACGCAGATCAGTGACAGCCGGCCCTTCGCTGGCGGTGTCTGGCACGCTGCAGTTGGACTGGGGTGCACGACGATCAGTACCGTGTATGGCTTGACACTGCTGCGTGGGGTGTCGTGTAAGTGGAGTTTGAAGCCATCGCCCCACGCGTGATCTGTGGCAAGTGACAGTCATTTCACTGCTGTCTCAGACGGGCCTTGGCGCGGCCTTCCAAGGAGGCCTGTGACCTCGGGACCTCAGCCGGCCGCAGGTATGTCCCGACTCTGCAGCGTGGCATGCGGACCCGCCCAGCGTGGCTCCTTTCCGCCTGAGCGAAGCACAACTTTTCCCGGACATGTTACCATGGCGGACTTCTTAGCGTCGTGAGATCGGGGCAGCTGCTACCGCTGTCCTCGGCGCGTGTGCATGGGTGCCACAATGCATTCAACGGCCTTGGCGCCGGCCAGGATCACGCCCACAAGTTGCGTGGCAGGCCGCAGGATGGAGAACCAGTCGCCATAATCTTCTTGCTTGGGGCCTGGCAGCGAGTCCTAGAGCAAGGTGGTGTGGATTTCGTAAATGGAGCCGTTGTTATCTCGCCATTGCCAGAAAACCTAAGCCCGGGCCTCCCACGGCATGCTTTCGTCGCGGCGATATGCTTGCCATGTTGCCGGACGGACGCTGGTGGCATTAGATTCGGAAGTCGCCCACGCCTGGGCACCGTCATACGCCAGGGGGCCCAGCGCGGGCCGATGTGATGCCGGGCCCGGCATGGTTGCGCACGTCGGAGGGTGCTCCTTTAGGTCGACCGGCGAGGGGACCGGCGGTTATAAATACTTTGCCGTTGTCTGCGGTGAGGTCTGCCGGCCTCTGCAACAAAAACAGGGCACTGTGGCTTCTGTGTCAAGGAGGGTTGACACGACTTTGTAGCGTTCCTAGACAAGTGCTCGTGCCCAAGGGGCCTGAGATTTGGGGCGCTCTGCGTGGAGTTGAGCTGTGCTCTGTGCAAGAGGCAAGGGCCGTGTCATTCTGCGGGCATGGTGCCGTCTGTTGGACACACCTTGCTCGTGTGTGCATGAGTGTGCACTGTGGCAGGTGGTGAGCCAGAAGATTAGCTCGTCGGCTTGCTCTGCGTTGGCGTCGTCGGCTAGCTCACTGAGTTGGTTCGTGTGCTTGGTGCTTTGCGTCTCGTGCTGTGCGTTTACAATAGACATGGGGGAGTAAAATGAGGAAACAACGACAGCGCCAAGCGAACACGAGGCTATGAGCAAAAACTCGACTCGATGCTGTGCAATATGGGTAACCTATCTCGGCAGCGGATCGCGGCGCCTTGCACGAACCGTCGAAAACAGCACTTCAAAAAGCACACCGGTGCTCCGCCCTTGTCTACCACCCCGGACGTCATGCTGTGGCCCGTCTCGTTAATGAGCAGATTTGTCGAGGAAGCGTATGAGCACTGTACCTTCTGCAGCATGGCAACTTGCAGCATGCAATAGCATCGTCCAGAATTGCAAGCAGCACCTCAGCAAAACATCGTCGTACTTTCGGTCGATCGAGAATCGCTATTGCCAGCGCCCACGTTGAAGGGGCCCGCTTGCGCTTGTGCTCGAAGCGTGTCATACGCGGCCGGGCTCGTCCGTTTGTCGCGAGCTGCTGTGCTTAGAGGCCTTGAGGAGTGGTGACAGCCACGGATCCAGCATGTATCCCACTAGCGCACGATAGCAAGCGCTAAAGCACAGCTACGAGGGGATCTGCAGGCCTCACGTGGCTGTCGCACAATATGAATATGGCGCACACCACGGAAGCCAAGGGGGTCCTTTTAAGGAAAAACGGGGCCGTGCATGCAGGCTGCTGATGCTCACGAGAATTCCTGGTAGTAGCACGCCCCCCCGAAACTTTACTCAAGGCATGCAGGGTCGAGGTGGGTCGCCTCAATGATGAAGCACCTGCAGGGTTGCCTTTGGAACCCAGCCGTCCGCCTCATTGTAGCGCAAAAACGTCTGAGCTCCCCAGGAGTCGGCAGCTCCAATTGCAGGGGCAGTACGGGCTTTGGATTCTGTTTCGAGCCGCCCTCATCAACTGGCTCGGAGGGCTTGTACGGTGCTTTCCTGCCGCCACACTGCCGCTTTCGCTTCCACGGAAGCCTGCACTCATGGCTAGCGTTCAATTCGTCTAATTGCATGTTCCACGTGTGCACAGCCGGTAGGACACACAAGGAGCGGAAATGCAATGTCTGATGTAAGGGGTTTACAAGACGCAGCGGCCATGAGGCAATCCCAAACGCACTCCCGCACGGACTGAAGCGGCGCCGAACTGCCTTCAGCGGAGTTGAGGTGACCCCTGTGGCGGCGTGGTTGAGCACGTACGACACCGTGGACGAGGTTGAATCCGGCTCTGGGCGCTTCGGCACCAGCGCTGTGGCACCAATGCCTTCACGATGCTCCGGCAGCGCACCATGACCACTCAGGCGTACGCGCCCACACGAAGCCCATCGAAGCAGTTCGACCACGAGGTCGTGGCCTGTTGGACACGGCGTGATTCGCGTCTAGAGCTCGCGTCACCAAAGGCAAGCCACACGACCGCGCCGTTGGCCATGAAGCGCCTGACCGGACGTGTTCAGTCCCCTCGTCGGGGGCGGCGTTTCAGGCGCGCGGACACGCTTGTCCACGAGTGTGGCCGAGAGGGTTATGCAATGCCTGCGGGTGGCCGCACTATCGACGTACCCGAGGCGTACGCTACCTGGTGCGCCGTGGGCCGACGCTCCGGGGCCCCGTGCACTACGGTGGATCCAAAGGCTTCGAGGCGAAGGGCTCCGTGAGGTCGTCTTCACCAGCTGGGATGTTGGACGCAGCCGGTGACAGGTGTCCACCAGGAACCGCGTGTTCGTATCGTAGAGCGCATTGGAGCGGCCATAGACGTCGGCAGAGTACCACTCCCGGCAGTAGTCCTAGCCCAACCCGTGCCGCTGACATCCTGCAAGCAGCCCGCGTGTTGCCCACCCGGAAGCTCAGGCATGTGGGAGTGGCTAGGTCATAGGACGCCATCATCGCTTCGCCACGGGGCGGCACCTCAGAGAGCGTGGACACCTCCTCAGGTAGATAGAATTCATTCCTCCCGAGTCCGCTACGATGAGAGCTCCGTACTGGCTTCGCAGTGAAGCACGTGTACGGCGATGCGAGGTTCCTCACCACGAAAAATGTTGTTCTCCGCAAGGTGAGTTGTAGGAGCGTGTGGTAGTAGTTGGTGATGTGATGGTCGCCGTGCCAGTCAAGGATGTCGGAAAGCGTACGTCAAGGTTGTCGCGCGGCCAGGTATGCGGGTCTGGCGGCTACTTGACTGAGTGGACACTGGGTCCACAGGACGCGCAAATGGCGCGGTGGGTGGGCACGATGGAAGCCTTAACGGGCATGTCACTGGTGTGGACGTGCGATGGCACCTGCAGGATCAGCGGTTGGCGAGTTGGGCGTTGGCAATCATCAGGCACGAAACAGCGGTGTGATGCCACGCCGACAGGTTGAGTGCTTAAGACGTCTTGCCGCATTCGAGGCGATTGATGGCGAACGAAGCCCAGCAAACAACGCACCCGCTCGCCCCTCCACGGTGGACTTTTCCATGTGAACGTGACTGTGCCCGGCGCGTTGACCCCGTGCACTTCGCGCCTGTGTCTTGACCGTGATGTGCCAGCGAAACGTGCCATCCACGGCCACAGCGCATCAGAATACGTGTAAGAGGGACATCCAGCAGGCTGGCCGCCCTTGTCCACAGGGATCCACTGGGGTGGTCAGAGCACGGTGCCATATGCGCCGAGCCCATTGAGCACCGCCCCCCCATTTGGAGTTGAAATACTGATGGGTGATCGGCGCGCGACAGGCTCTGCATGCAGTATGGCCCTGTACGGGCAGCTGGTGAGGTCGAGCCCGCTGGGCACGATGGAGGCCCGCATGCCTTTCCACTCGCGAGAGCACCCGCTTGCGGCCCTCGAGGTGAAGCTTTGCCCCTGCACGCAGCACGGTCTTCGGGCAACATGGGACGCGCACAATGAAGTCTAGGTGAGCGTGAAGTACCACGAACCGAACGAAACCCGAACGGTGCACTGCTTGATGCATGAGTGGATATCCTCCAACTGTGTGCAACACCAGTGACTCTGTTGGGCAGCGGACCGCATCGCCACGCCCGATCTTTTTCAGACCAGCTCCAGCATATCTTTTGAGGTTGACGGCATTGCAATCGTGAGCATTGCAGCTGTGTGGATACCATCTCCTGGCTCGTACACGTCAGCCCGGCAAGCGCGTGGCGCCCTCAATGAGGATGCTGTTTCATCGTAGCGGGATTGAGCGCCCTATGCGCTTGGCCGCGGGCACAGTGGGAAGCCAGTAGAAACGACTGCCGCCTGCGGACCACCGGAGACGCAACCGACGTGCCGGACAGTGAGCGGCAGCCGTCCGCCGATGCGGCCTACCCTTCCACGTCACGCCATACGCCATCACCACTGGCTTGCTGCCTCCGAAGCCTGCAAGAAGAAGGCTGAGACGTGAGACGGCTTGATCATGAAACGCAACATGGTGGCGCAGCCTCGCAGCTCGTGCAGGGAAACAGTGGCACGCTGGTCAGCGCACCGATCGGCAGCTGCCACGTGATCATGCCAGTCGAGCTGAAGTTTTGCAAATGTGGCCGCGTAGTCAAGGCCCCCAACACCGATCACATCCAACTTGATCTGCCGGATTATTGAGCGTGCCGTACCATACGGCAGTCGCCTAGGCCGGATAGCGGATACATTGATGAATCGTGCCGAAAGTGATCATGCACCTTTGTTACAAAGGGCTGGTACATGAATCAGGGCCCCCAATGGACTAGTTGAGAATCTGCATCTTTGTCGCGATGGCGTAGTTGAACGCGTCCAGAAACCACGGACGTGAACGATACTGGTCATTCGTGAACACCTTAAATGTGGGGTGTGTGCGGTGGGGGAGAGCGGAGTCTAAGCGCAAGGCATCGCTGTAGCTGCCGTTTCCGCCAAGGACACCGCAAGAACGTTCCGTGGACGAAGCCTCGTCCGACCGTGTGTTCTCGTGCGTCAATTCGGTGCGCTACTCAAGGTGTCGATGTGCGGATGCGGGGCTACGGATGCCCGTGTCAAAGACACCTGCATGCACCAATTTGGGAAGGCAAAGCCTCATGGTGCTGCTGGCCCACTTTGGCGGCGGCAGGCGATCGAGCAGCCTCGGAGAGTTCCGCACGCATAGTAATGTCAACAGCGCAACAAAGCGGGCGCAACGCACCGACCGGATGCCTTCGGAGTCTCCCCTGGCGCCAGAATCGGGGTGCTGCAGCGCCGTCGTGGACCTGCGCCTGCGTTGCTAGCAGCCGCCGATTCGTGCGCCCGTCAGCCTATGTACATCCTCGTCCGCCAACTCTATGCAGTACGGGCCCCCCGTCCAGTGGCGAGCTGGAAACGCGCCACTTTCGTGCGCTGTGAATTGGAGGGGTCCGCCACCAAGAGCGGCTTCGGCAGCTTTGCACGCGGCCCGTGAGGCGAAAGCGTGCTGCCAGCACTGCCGCTTGTGCGTGTGCGGCACAGCCGCAAGGACGCTGTCGCATTCGTCTTTTTGGTCCCATGGACCCAGGCAGTTCTGGGCCGGCCTGGCTGTTTCACAAATTCACCTCTGCACTATCCTTACCTTCTACAAATAGGCCCCGCTCGGTGGCGAGGCAACTGGCCGGCCGAGGGATGCCACAGCGTGAGGCGCCGCTGTGCAGCCATCAAGCTGCTCGTTGCTATCCCCCCCACATCGCTGCGAGCCTGAGCGCTGACCGTTTGCCCCTGAGTCGAAGACATCGGAGTGGGCAGAGGTCTGCGTAGCGCTCTGTCCGTAGTGCACATAGAACAAATGAGCATGTTTCCAGCGGTCGTTACGCTATTGCCTTTCTCCTCCCGTGCTCCGCAGCCCACCAACTACAAAGTCAGTATCGAGCCGTAGCAGCCAGATTTGCCGTGGCGCGAAGGTGACGAGCTCACTTCTGTCGTTGCAGATGCCACCTGCGCTTCTGCATGCGCCAAAGTTTGGTGCTGTTCAGACGGGCATGTATCGCTCCCGCCGGCGGCCAGCTATTTCTTGCCTCTGTATCGACAGGAGGCTGTCTAGAAAAGGCGCCCGAGAGTGCCCCAGAGTCGGCTGGTGAATGTATCTCCCAGCAATCGCAGGGGATGCGGCCTGCATTGCAACGTTCCAGTGCCAGCACTGCAATGAGCACTCTCGCGATGCCGCAACCACAGCCCGTACACGCTCGCTTACACCGCATTACTGCTGTCACCAGCCAGCGCGAGCGCACGGACAATGCCGTTTGCTACAGTGATCTATTGAGCAGCGCACCGAAGCACCCCTGGGAAAACAGCCCTCGCGCAACAGAAGGACCGTCAAGCAGCTTAGAAAGGGTTATTACGGGGTCCTGCGGGATTGTCGTTCCCCAGCCGATGTGGCATGCTCTCAGCGGTTTTTGCTCAGCGCACTTCACATTGCTCGCGTGTCGCGGAGAGCGCGCCCGCATGCTGCTTGCGCCGTGCGTGCGTCGTTATTCAGACAGAACGTGCGGCCTCACTCCAGTCGCGAAACGGACACGTGGCTCGCGATGTGCGATCGAGGAGGCGGAACGCCAGCACGCGTCAAGAAAATGAGCTTCGCACTTGACGCTGAGTGGTTGACGCAAAACTTTGATGATAAACATGCTTGTGCCTTCTGACAAGAGTACGAGCAGGCACAGCGCCGATATGAGCAGGGGTGCTTTGGGGTTCGCGTGGACTGTGCCGACTTACTGCGCGCTTTCTCCAGGGAGCACTGCCACGCGGCTTCTCGAAGCCGCTGCGGCGACCTGTCGAAACGCAAGTTCGTTCGCAACGCCTTACGGGAGCCGTGCATGAGCCAGCTTTCTGTCTCACACGCCTCGATTCAACCCGTTGCGTATCCAAACTTCGAGGTGGCGATTATACGGGAATTTGCAACAAAACCCCGCATGTGCATTGCGAGGGCAGGGCTGCACAGTTTTCACCCGCAGAAACAGGTTCAACCAGTTTTCTTTCCGATCTTCAGCCACACAACATCCGCTGAATAGTAGGGAGCGTGTCGCCTTGGGCTTCTCCGCTTCTTGTTCAGCTGCCATGCCGACGGCACCCCGTTGCCGCCTGCTGCGATGCCAAGCACCGGCATATCAATACACTCTCTTTGCGGCGAGCATGCGGCGTGGAGGGCCATGGACCGCAATTGAAACGTATCGTTGTGTCGAGAGCTGCAGGATGCGTGCGCGCTCAATGGCCAGGATTAGTGATGAGTTGTGGTGGACACTTGTGAGTTTGTCTGGGTCTCGGGTCCGGCTTTCAAGTGTCTGGAAGCCCTGCATACGCGGAGCAAAGCCATAACGGCATTCATGAACGGCAACAGGTTCGATGTTGCCATGGCATGCAGCTTGGATTTGCTGTGTCAATGACACCGAGCCAACTGCTATTGTGCCCGCGAACGACTTATTCTGTGTGCAAACGTTGCACAGTTAGTGCTCGCAGCACTACACAAAAAGAGTGAGACAGCACAGCGATCCGAATCCGTCAGCACAAGCAAGCAAGTACGTCGTCAGCACTTGCTATGTACCCATCATCGGTAGGAAGTTGCAATGCAATGGTGCCTCCGAGTCACTCGCACTTGACGGCACACGTTTCCTGTTGATGTTGAC
The DNA here is from genome assembly GCA_018398815.1 of Conus ventricosus. Classification (NCBI taxonomy): domain Eukaryota; kingdom Metazoa; phylum Mollusca; class Gastropoda; order Neogastropoda; family Conidae; genus Conus; species Conus ventricosus. The sequence continues at coordinate 29,581 of JAFLJL010003975.1, read as the reverse complement.
ATCCGACAACCAAGATAGTGCGAGGAATCGCCTTCTATTCTGCAGGGTGAGGCCCCGTCAGCTCTAGCTTCGCTCATTTCTGGAGCCGCGGCGTGCTGGCAGTCGGCACAACGCGAGGACGTGTGCTCTTGTGCCGTGCAAGGCCCACGGGCTGGGCGCTCACTGGCACGCTGCTGAAACAGCGCCGCTACTGGCCGCAAGGCACCGAGGTAACGTAGCGTAGTCTTTCTTTCGTTCCTCTTCCAGTACCGTAAGCTCGGTCTCTTCGCTGCTTTGCAAAGGGCTGGTGCAGCAATGCGAGACGTAGTAGTTTCAGCACCTGCACCACGTATCCAACATTGGGTTTTCACAATGGACTCGATCCATAGAGCCAAGGGTGCAGTGTGCAATGGCACTTGCGCTTGCAGGTCCAGTGCAACGTGCTCCTCTTGAGGTCGGGCACTCTTTGCCGTCGCATGAGCAGTGCGGGAGGTGTGTGCTGGTGGGCGTGTCAAGAGTGACAGCGACCACGTGCCGCTTCTAGTTGGATGTGCGATCAACATGGCGCCCTCTGGCCAAAGGCGCAGCAAAGGCGGTGGACGTGGAGCTCAGCCTGACGTGGACGTGGCCTTTTTTGCGGTGAGTCCAGGTCTCGCGGCGCTGTCTCTGTGGGCCTGACACCGGGGTGGTGCGAACATGCGAGCCGCTCTTGCGATGCTCCCATCGTGCGTTCTTATGCACAACATAATACCACTTGCTTCAAACCGAGTCTCAATGTTGCATGTGCCAGGCAGACGCATCCGCGGTCGTGGCAGTCGCGGTCGTGGCTGAGCCACCTGCTCGTGCAAGAGTGTTGTGCTGCACGCAGGGCTTTGCCACGTGTATTGCCAGCAACATGGAAGTCGCTTCCAGCAAGGTAAGCGCATACCTCAGAAGCCATGATTTGTGCGGCTTGGGCGCCCTGCCTCGGCCATCTGCGTGAAGCTATCGCAAGTGGCTAGAGGTCAACATGTTCTCCTCTTCGAGTTTGAAGCAGCTTGATGCGGACTTGGCAAAGCTGAGGGGATTCGAGTCCACTGTGTCTCAGGCGCGTTGCTTTTCTGCGATCTGCTGTTCGTTGAAGCGGCCATGCTGGCTGCGATATGGGTGATTCTGTGTTGGCCATGTGACTCTCAAGCATGTGGTGCAAGTGACAAGTAGGGGAGTGAAGGAGAGCGTGCTTGTGGTCATTCAAGTGCCAGCCCATGCAATCTCGACGTGCAACCTGCGGAACCATCGCCTGCATCTGGTCTACAGAAGGCTCAGTATTTCACATCTGTGTGCAGAAGTGGGGCGAGGTACTGGATATCACGAAAGCCCGGTGAGTGGGCTCAGCTGGAGCTCTGATGGTCTGGGAGCTGGCAGTTGTTGCGAATCTCGCCATGGACGCCCCTTTGTCTGTTTGGGCGGGCAGCCGACGGCCGCCTTTGGCAACCAGCCTGAGACTTCAGAGCACACAACGTGCAGTAGCTACGGGCAGCAGAGGGCCCCGACAGCGCGGGGAATACCATGCGCAGGGCCTGCAAACCAACCGGCAGCTCTCGTGACTTTGCGGTGGGAGTTGCGTGGGTGCTGCGTTCACAAATGCTGGGGCGTGTAGCGCACCATGGTGGCGCCTTAAGGAGGCGTGCGGGATGATGTCGGATGAGGGTGGCATCCATGCCAGCCTATGCCCGTGGCAGTGTCGACTCGTGTTCGTTACCTGTTCATTACAGATTGCCAGGCGCGTCTGATATGGCACAGTTGGACGAATTTAGTGGACTGTTGCGGTGGTCATGATTTCGCCCCAAGCTTCTGCAGGTAGTTACAGTATAGAATGGTGTTTGAGCTGACCTTTGAATCGGCCGGAGCAGCGGGGCCGGACCTTGGGGAGGGAGTCACGTAGCGCTTGCGCAAATCGCACGCGCCGCGTGCGAGCAGAGGCTGCGAGAGGGCCTGCGTGCAGATCTCAGGATTGCCCCGTTTTTGGTGCACGGAGACGTCGTCCATGCGCGAGGCGAACTGAACGCTGGTAAACAATGGCGCATCAGCATTATGTTGGACTGTGTTGCAGGGGGGGGCCTGTTGGGCCTGCGGCTCGGGGTCCCGTTCTTGAGAAGCGTTCTCGAACTCGTCCGTGGCTGGCACCTGCGCAAAACCGCAGCACCATGGTTCTGGTCCCACATCGTTGCCATCAGCACGCAGGAGGGAAAGCACGAATGGCAAGTTACTCCACCATGTGCGGGCTGCGCTGCCGCAGCGATGCGATACCCCAGTGCGTTGCGTCTCTCTGCGTCCTCAAGCTGCGCTGGCCATTGACGCGATCTCGCACGTTGGTAGCTCTGACCAGAGAAAAGTTGCCACGGATCGGTTCAGTTCTCAGGCTGTATTCATGCCCCGATTGTTCGTCGTCGATGCACCGCTTGCCCCCTTGTCTTAGTACGAGTTTGCCCTTTCGCAAGATGTCAGCGTGAAGCTCTGCTTGCACGGACGTGCAGACGTGAGCGGACATCAAGCGCGTTCAGCGCGTCTCAGATGGCTCCAGTGTGCTTTGAGAGAGCGTCGGCTCGTTCGGGTGGTTGCCACGCATTCGGTCGATCGGCCTGCACACGTCAGCAAGGTCGCACGTTCGAAACTCGCTCGCGTTTCTCCCGCCATTTTTATTGCCAGGAAAGCACTTTGCAATTTCGCTCGCTCTCGTGGTGCAGCATCAGGGCAGTCACTCACGAGCGGACCGTCGCGAGAGCTAAAAGGACTGTCCTTCATAGGCAGCAGGGAAGGGGGTGCCAAGCACTGATTGGGCGTGTGGGCCCAGGCGAAGGTGCGTTTTCTGCTGGCCCCGACTCGTGCTCAGTGCAGTTATAGTATTTGTCATTCAAACAGCGCTCTGACCCCCAAGTGGCCCCCCTGACATTTGCCTGCTGGATACCCGAACTGCCGCGATGAAAACCCCACTGATCCACTGCATGGATGCGCCCGAACACTGGCAACGAAAGATGCCCGCACCCGTTCAGCCCTGGGCGCCCCGCGCGTCGTTCATTTCCGCAGCGAACCATCGAGGACTTGCTACGTGACTTCCCTCTCGAGGGTGATGCTAGCGCCCGCTGGACCCCAGCATCAACCTCGACATGCATGCACCAGTGAGCGCCTGGCAGCGGGGCCATGGGGGGGGGGGGTCGGCAACAGACACAGGCCGGAGCTGAGGTGGAGCGCACTGCAGATTTTTGTCAGAAGAAGCGAGGTCTGGAGAAAAAAAAACCGCAGGTGGCTATTGGCGCGTCGTGCCCTCGTGAGGATGAATGAAACCGGTGGACCGGATACAAGTACTGCATCCCTTTTAGGAGTGTAAGACAGCCGCCGATGATGCGAAGCGTAGGCAGAGAGGGCAGCTGGGAAGCGATGCCAGATTGGAATGTGATCTTCATGAGCTACATGGCCTGCTCATGGTCTGTTCAGCTCGAGCATCACATCAGCACGGAAGAGCTACTGTGTCCGCAACGATCGGCATCGTATGGCAGCGATATGATTGCGACCGGTCTACGCAGCTGTACGGTATTGGCACAAGCATCTGTTTGCTTTTCCATGCACGCACGGCACACACTTACACACACGCACACACACTTCCCTAGACTGTTCGGCTTTAAGGTTGCTTCTCTGGTGTGTTGTATGAGGGACTACAGTACCCCTATCTGTTGTAACCACACTGCGCACACAAAAAAGCCCGCAATTGGATACAGGCCTAATTAGCTTCTTCAGCAGAGTCAGAACGTCCCTCCAGTATTTAACATTGGCAGCCAGACGAGCGTTCGCAAAAGGCGGGGGGGTGCAAGATCCAGTCGCAGCCTTGCTTCATCTGAAACTGTTTTGTCAAATCGATTTGTAGTCACCCTTACGTCACATGGCCACGCCTGCCGGAGGCGGTAGGCGTGGGCCGGAGGCCTTCAGAGAGAACTGACTCAGGGTACAGCAGAACACATCGTTTAGTTGAAGCTCAGCCGCGCCTCTATGCAGCTCCCTCGCCCTCTGGGTCCGGCGACCGGCGCGGCCGCTGACCCCGAAGCGCATGGGATATAGCCATCCGCTTGCGACGCTATCTGGTCGTCAGCAGCCATTGCGCTGATTGGCCTTGCGCACCCTTGCGGACACTCAGTCGGCCGACAGCACCGACCCGCAGTGATCGCTCCCCTGCAAGCCCAAGCACCGTGCCCTGAGGCCGGCGCCTGCGCTGGCGGAAGAAGTGCCGGCACTGCAGGTGGGATGGTGAGCTGCTACACGCGTCGACGCCATGCGCGCGTCGTCGGCAAGAACTGGCACCTCTGCGGCGCATCTGCTGGCAAATGTATTCGTCAGAGGAGGGGTTCACGGCCGTCCTTAGGCGACGCCTCACCTCGTCCTAAGCGGACAAGCCCCATCTGCGCCCAGTCCCGTTCTAGTGCTATGTCTCTTCGCTGTCGCGCAAAAATGGCGCACTGCATCGCATTCGGTCCGTAGGAGCGGCTGAGAGGGCACGACGCGGCGGTAGAGTAGCGGAATCGGATACCTCCGTGCAGGTGGCAGATGGTGGAGACGTGTGCACGGCATGCGGGCGGCTTGGCGCTTTCGGTGCCATCACTCGAGAGCTGCGGCAGACTCGAGATGGACAAGCGGTACGGGGCCCCGTAACCCGGGGTTCGGATTCTCGGACCGGACGGCCGTTGAGGCGCACGGGCTTTGCTCGCGGAGAGCATCCCGGGCGGAGGCTATGAGACTGGGGGGACAGGCCTGAAGCGGTGTGCAAGACCCTTCGCGGGCACCAACAGGCCCGAGCTGCTGGGCGACCCGGGCAGCGCGTCTTTGGCTGACGTCAGGTGACGCGCTCAGCTGGGGTTGGCGACGTCCAGCGGCCTTCGTGCATGGGCTCTGCGGGGCGTGCGAAGCCACGATTGAGGCAGCGTGGTCGCGGATTCGCGCTCAGGCGCCTTCCTCGCCGCCCTGGCCCTCACGACGCTGCAAGGCCTCCGGGTTGCGTGCGGTCCGGAGCGCTGCGAGCACGACCATCCTCTGCATTGCTCTGCGCCATGCGGCCGCCGCCTTCTCTTGGCTCGCATCCACGGTTTCGTTGTCGCCGGGCCCCACGGTCCCGGCCTAACGGCTTCCTCCGCTGACCATTCGCCAGTCCCCATGAGGCATCCAAGTCCATGTTGGCGGTTGGGTGGCGGGTGTCAGTGGGACCACTCCATGGTATGCAGCACCACCGCCTGGTTCGTCCGAGACTTCGCCACAACCACCTGTCTTCGGACTTGATGGCGAGTAACACCGCCGGTGCCAGGCCTCGCCACCTGGGCGGAGCGCGTTTTGAGATGTCTGGTGTTGCGTGCCGACTGCGCGAGGCGGATCCTCGTGGCCAAGCCGACGGCCTCGCTCACAGCGTTGACGGCCGTCATCGCGCACCGGACCCTGGCGAATGTGGGTCGGCCGCCACTGCGCAGCGAGCGCATTGGGTTGCGCCGCGGCGGAAGCCGAGGGCCCGCAGGCTGGGGGCGGTTCGACAGGCATTGGCGGAGGGCGGCGGCTCTATGACCTTCGTCCGTGGCAGCGAGACATTATGGGCGCCACTGGGGGTCGGCAGCGGTGGTTTCTGTCGGAGTTGGGGGACATTGGTGGTGCGAGCAGTGTGCGCAAGTCCATGTCCGCATTTCGGGGTGGTTGGCCTTGGCTGAGCTGAGCGTTAGCCTTGTGTAGGGGGCCATGCCCTAGTGTTGTACTCGCAGGAAGTGAACTTGCTGAGGGCTGCCGGCCAAACTCTCATGCAGTGAGGGCGAGCACGTCGTCGCCGGGTGGTCCTGAGGGCCCTATAGTGTTCTTTGCCTGGTTTTCGGAGTGATATTCTACCTTGTATTACATGGATTGACCTTGGCTAGTGAAGCATGCGAAGATGAGTGTTAGCTACACCCTAAAGGGGGGACATCGAGCGGGCGTGGACGGACGCCCAGAAGGTCCGGCCGGCTTGGTCATGTCCACGCGTGGCGCGGGAGCGGCACAGAAACAGTCCGCCCACTAGAGCAAGGCGGGCTGTCGTCTCTATGTGTTCGTGCCGCTGCCGCTGCAGTGGAGATGTAAGGGCCGGTGTGCAGAAGCATGAAAATCCGTCTGCCTCTTACAGCCGATCGACCTCTGGGGCGAATGGGCCAGCAGCCGAATGGTCTTGATATATTCTCCTAAACAGCAATTTTATGAATTTTGTCTGCCGTTGGACATCAGCGTTGTTGTGTGACACTTGACTGCGGAGTGGGCGTTTGTCAGGCTGCTGTGATTTGCAGCAAGACAGGCCTTCATGGCTGACATGTTTGTTCGTTTAACCATGGAGTAAACGGAGTTTCGCCTTCATGGCCCGGATGCGGCGCCCGCGGCAGATGTGGTGATGAGTTTGGTGACGGTTGAGTGGCTTGACGTATTGCACACGCGAAGGCTCTGACCAGTCGGCGCGAGATAGCATCCGCGGATGCGGTCTGTGTAGGTTGTCTTCATGCTAAGTATGTATAATCTTGTGCGAGATGGTCGGAGGTGCTCGGAACAGATTTGGTTGCCCTGCGCTTTTCTACACCGGAACACAGGGGAAGCAAAACACGCCCGCAAGCGCCTGCAAGGTCGGGCCACGCCCTCACACCATGCATGCCCGCTCAACTCAGAGTCCACACATGGGCGCACGCTCCCGTTGCAGTCGTAGCACAAGCCACGCGCGAGCACCTGAGCCCGCACGAAACCTTGATGCCATTGCCCTCACACCGCCACGCTTAGCTCGCGCATCGCAGTTCTGCAATGAACATGCGTTAGGCACCCCTGCCCGCAGCCACGTCGCCAAGGCGGTGTGTGCAGCCGAATTGATGGCGCCGCTGCCAGCGCAAACGTCTCGACAACTAGGGCGCAAAGTCATCATAGCCGTTGGGGTCCCCTGTCTCGTGAGGCCTCGCTTCTCGCGCTCCGTTGCGCCCGCCGGCCGTGACCCGGGGTTGGGGATGCGCCGAGCGGAACCTCTGGGCGGCGGGGTGGCAGATAGTGTGTCATCTGCCAGGAGCATGGCCGTCCGGGGAGGTTGAAACAGGATGTAACCTCGGGGCCTCTTGCTCGGTCTTTGCGCGGTCTGGCGCGGTCGTGTCGCCGCATTAGGTGGTGGCGCGACGTAGGGGCTTGGACCAGCCTCCGCAGCGGAGGTGATTTGGCGGCGGCGGCGGCGGTGGCAGGCAGCGGCGTGCTGGCGGCGGCTGTTTCCCGTCGGTGTGTCTGCCGCTGTACGCTGCAGTTTGCGATTGCCGTGCTGCACAGCCTGTAAGGCTGTGGCAGCAGAGCGGGGTGTGAGGGTCTCTGCTGCTGCTCGAGCATGTTTGCGGCTGCCACCAGCTGTTCTATGGTCTTATGTAAGACACAGCAACCTTCTACGCTCAACAGGCACTCAACCAAGGCGCTCTGCGTTTGCCACCTTTTTCTGTGCAAAGGTGTCCAAGCCCACCGATAGCTCCTGCACAAGCTGTCACAGCTGCGGATCCTGGGGCCTGGCCAATATCAAGAAATTTGATTGCAGACATATACAGCTAAATTCATCCCGGTGGGCGTGCTTACCATGAGTGCGCAGCTGCAATATTGCAGCCGCAGCCACCCTACCAAAGCCCTGGGCGATTGAAGATAGAGAATTCCGCTTGTGCGTGATTCTTCGTATGTTCGACAAGCACGCCACACTGTAGAGCGCCATGCACAAACCATGACTCGCATATTCATCACATGCTCGTGTGCCTCTGTCCAGCTCGAACTTGCCTGGCGTGTACTGAGTGACAGTTGGACAGGGACCCTGGTCATGAGGACCTGACGCGCAGAGGAGGACGACGTGAAAAGAAGACAGTGGCGGCGAACAGCATTCTGTTCAGTGTCGTCCACGTGGCCGCCCATGAATGCGCTGTACACGGTTATGGCGCACTGCAGCCACTCAGAGCAGGGCCAGCAATCCAGCACGAAAGCCCGGCCACGCTCCTACCTACGCCGGAGAAAGATGTGAATTTTGCAGTGGTGATGTGCGTTCGGATCAGTCATCTCGCTCGTCTGCACGTGCAGCTATCCCAGGGAGATGCAGGAGGCAAAACAGTTGTGCGTACGCGCACCGTCTCCATTCGAACCGTCCGTGTCCGCAGGCACACTCGGTTGCGGGGAGCACTCGACAGCGCGGTGAAGACAGCCAGGAAGTACAGATAGGGAACAGGCAAAGCCACGGTGAGTGAGGTAGTTCGTATGACCATGGGCCCCCTGATAATCACGACCGCCCAGGGACGTGGGAGGCGCCAGAGGCCAAGCCATATGACCCACTTGAGGTGATGAACGCGATGTTGCTGAGAGCTTGCCAGCGCTTGGTGCGTAGGAGATGTTGAGGTAGAAGTCCAATTGCTGTGCCGCCAAGCACAGCGCATCGGACAACCCTATTGCAGTACACGAAGTCTTTCCGGCCCACGAGCTGGCCCCTGAGCCACTGACACAAACGTAGTCCGAGTTTTCGAGTCTTACCTTGGTCGGCGGTGTGACGCTTTTACAGCAAGTGATATGCACTGTACTGTAAGTTCCGCCGCGCTGCACACTGTGCGTGGACAAGCACATGGAGGTCCGCCTTCGTGCTGCGGTGGCGCCGGCTGGCTCTTTCAACGTAGGAGGCAGTGCGCTGCCCTTGTTCCTTCGCAGTATGCTGGTCCGCCCGACCACGTCAGATATGCAGAGCGGTGCATGTTGCCCAGTTTCAGTGTCACAAGAAATGGCATAGTGCGCACCTCCCACACTTGAAACGTTGCGCAATTTTACACCATTCTGGCAGCAAAGGAAGATAACCGCCACAGACGGCACTGCCCCCAACCAGAAGAAGCCCTTGAACATGGACCATGGTGCAGCAAAAGACGCTGACTGCCACGAGCCCGATCCACAATGGCACGGAGGGTGGCATAAGAGCTGCGTTGCAGCGGCGCTGTTCATGACATTTTCATCGACAACATGCAGGGACGTTTGCGAGGGGCACCCAGCGTGTTTATAGCATTCAGAACAGCGGGCGGACGGTTCGAAGGCTTTCAGGATGGATACATGACGCGCAGAGCTGGGTTCTGGTGGCCATGTTGTTTGCACATATCGTTCGAACGCAGTCGGCGCGTCATGGTGGAAACTTTTGACGCCACGCAGCAGCAAATGTACCGCACCCTACGGAAAACAGGCACGCAACCAAGGAGAATCCACGTGTTTATGCCAAACAGATAGGAGCGCTGTGCGCGCGCGCGAGCGAGCATATCCTCCGTGCGCGCAAGCAGACGCTTGCCATCCGATTAGCGCGACAGCACCGAGGGCGCGAGCACTAGCACGAGCTTGCCAGCGCGACGGAAAAGGACGGAACCGCTGCCACTCGCAGCACGGCTTCCTTGCGGAAGCACCTTAGCTCCTCGACTGTACCATCGGCGGCGGTTGGCACGTTGCAGCACGGTAATTGATGCAGTCCATCCGCCCTCCTCGCCTCGAGAACCCACCGCAAACAATCGTGCTGGCGGCAAAGCACAGCAATAAGATAATATTCGCGACTATATATCCGGACTCGTCGGCTGCAATAGGAAAGAGAGGCGCGCTCGAAGCGACCGTTCCATCACCGAGACGAAGTCAAAGTGCGTGTGGGCATGAACATTGTCGCCCTTACTTGTTTTTTTTTCTTTTTCCGCGGGGAGGAAATCTAGTTTCAGCCTTCCACGCGCTCTGCGTGCCTCTGCGCTTGTTATGATAGAGCATCGTGATCAGCGTGCGGGTGGGCACGCCGCGGCCGATCGTGTCGCCGGAAACCCGTCGCATCGAGGTTTCAGGATGGTCCGTTGCGTGAGCACGCATGTTCGGGCAAGTACAACTTGCGGGGCCCTCAGCGCGTTTGACACGGCGGGTGCAGCGTGCCGCTAGTCTGATAGGGGTTATAAGTTGGCCACTTTGAATGGAATGTGCATGTGCTACAGCGTCCTCGAACGGGGAGGAGAGGGCTTCTCTCCAGAGAGGACAGATCGGCAGAGGCCAGGTCGCACGGGCGCGATGCCGCACGTCTTCGTGCGCAGCTGATGTGGGGTGCTACACGCACTGCATCGCCTGCTTTGGCGCAGCGCAATGCAAGCACATCATGCCGGCGCATGCATCGTCCGGGTCAGACGATGACAGCGGGCAGCATGGGATCGTCGTGTTGCGCGCGCCCGTAGTGTGAATTTCTTGTTGGCTTGACCTGTGTGTTCACGGGGTGCGCGTGCTGTGGACCACGCGGTGAGCCCTGCAGCCACCGACACGGTGCTTCGCGAGCTCCGTTTTTACGCGCAGCACAAAGGACGCTGTCAGCAAGGACAGCATGTGTGCGCTTGACGTAGTCGTACGCAAGAGGTGGCAATGGCACACGCGCCTTTGCCGGCCAAAAATCCGACATGTTGTGGCGATGTTGGCGTTTCGGAGCGCACGCTCCTAAACTTCGCCGTTCGTAGAATGAGCGCTGTAGGACGCTTTCGTGACTTTGTGACGACCCAGAATCGGAAAATGCGGGTCTTCTACGGCTGCAACTGCTGCTTTCAAGGAGCCGACGATATGCGGGTGAAGACGTACATTGGGGTGCCGCCTCGCCGCCCCACAATCCTTTTGACTCCGAGCTCTCGCAAAATCATGTTGTTGTTTTCTCTGTGTGTTGCAGCATTCATTGTCGCATTGCTCGTTTCAGCGACGGAAGGAGTACATCAGCGCAAGCGGCGTGTTTGTAGGTTACAGTGAATCCCGAACGCATAAGGCAGACAACGGCGAAATTGTGAGTGGCGCCAAGAAGAACTGAAGGTTCTTTGCCGTCGCTCGGCGTGCATAGCTTTGGCTCTGGTTTAGTGCTCCGGCTTCTGCCAAACCACCTGATGGGCACACCACGCGTGGGCAAGCTTCAATCTAACAAATGAACGCAGCCTGGTGGCATGGATACGTGCAGCAGCAGTTCTTTGAACCGCTTTGGCTGCATCTGCTCGGTCTGCGAATTGGGAATTACGCTATTCCTTTACGAATTAGCTTGTTCGCTGGATAAGCTGAGTTGCTGCTCGACTTTGTTTCCAGTCTGCTTCGGATGCTGGCACGGCTGCTGGGGTTGGTGTCAGGACGCGAGCCTGTTAGAGCCATGTGTCAAGCAGCAGACCACCCTCAACACGAAGCAGAGGAACCATGCGACATGTGCGCAACATGCAGGGCCCGACCATGGGAGATTGGTGCTAGTGTAGTGGTGCCCGGGCTTCGTACCGAACGTTGCGGAGGCTCTGAGAACTAGGAAGAGTCTGCAGGCACTGCAGTTCACGCTCTGCTAGTCTGTTGAGTAGTTGCAAGCTGTGGCGCAGTGTGCGAAGCAAGTGCACCAAGCTGCAACCAGCAGACGTGGTGACTCTGCAGCCTGTGTGTGTGTGTGTGTGTGTGTGTGTGTGTGTGTGTGTGTTGTGTGTGTGTGTGTGTGTGTGTGTGTGTGTGTGCTGTGTGTGTGTGTGTGTGTGTGTGTGTGTGTGGTACAAGTGTGTGGTTACAAGTGTGTGGTTCAAGTGTTAGTGGTTACAAGTGTGTGGTGTGAATCATACCCAGCAGCACTGTGGAATGTAACTTTGCTGTTCAGACGCCTGCGTCACTTCGAGTGGGGTGGCAGAACTGGGAAAATCGAGGGGACCAAGAGCTTGCCCCGCTGGCTCACGAAGCAGCGCATGAAGGTGGGCAAGGCAGGTACGCATCGTGGCGCCTGGGTGATGCTTCGTGACAAAGTGCTCTTGAGCGGAATCGGTATTGCAGGAAACCCATCTGCACCTCGCAGAGTGTCCTGTCGTGCAACATTTATGTCGCGTGCAGCGTGCTCGTGTTCATGCGGCATACGACCACACGACACTCTGACTGGTAGTCTGCTCTACCACGACATCCGTTGTGCTCTTGTAGGTGGCGCTTGTGCCGGAGATGCTGAACGTGGCTCCCTGAGTTGCAAGTACCCGCTGGACCTGCATGTTGCTGCAGGATGAGTTTGGCCGCTCACTGCAAGTGGTCCCTCGATCTGCTGACCCTGGCCGCATAGGGGCGTTGTTTGCTCAACGAACGCTGGTGATTCCGGTGATCACAAGCACGGATTATGGCACCGTATCGAGGGGTGTTGCAGGACAGGATATGCGTGCTGTGTAGGTTTTACTTCTTCTTTTGTTCACGCTCAGTGTGCCCCCTGATGCTTCTTAGTTGGGCAATGTGCGATGGTGTGCAGGAAACGACGGCCTCTCATGCCCATATGCGTTATGATGTGGCTGGGGCTAGATGCGCTGCCGAAAGCGTCCGCAGACACTGTGGATGTTGCTCCGTCAGACAGCGACTGCTCGACAATCGCTTCGAACCCTGCTACGGACGGGGCACTTTATGCAGCAGAAGCGCTGCAGCGCAAGCTGTCCCCGGACGCTCGCAACCAAGGCCTGCACAAGAAGCTTGCGGGACATGTTGGCTGGCGGAGATGTGAACAGCCACTTCCCGTGGTGCCGTACCAGCAGGACCTGGATGCTTCGTCGTGGCAGTCTGTCAGAAGCTAGGCGTCGCAAGCAGGGAGGTGGAGGCGGCACTGCTGCGACAGGGCCCGGCAAGTGCGCGGCGGCGGATTGCAAACAAAAAATGCGAGAAGAACTGGTCATGTTCGCTCCCCTGCCTTTCTCGACCACTGGCGACGTTTTTGGTTCCTGGTTAGATACTAAATGATTCTGGGCCGACCTTGAGTGGGCTGCCGCTTGTGTGGCCATCTTGCAGTGAGGCTGTGCACATCTCCAAGCGCCGCGCGGTTGTTTGACGAGTATGCACTCGGCCATGAACAATCGCTCTGAATGCAGATGCTTCGTGCGGCCGTGTCGCGCACGAAGGCGTGCTGGGCCGAGCATTTGCAGGATAAATGACGCAGGGATGCCGTAACTGCCAGCGGCTGGCTGCTTCCGGTGCATGGCACGTGCCCCAGCGTGCGACGCGACGACTGACGTGGCGCTACTGTCATGGGGAAGGTTAGCGAAGACGATTCGCTTGGAATGCACCCGCGGCGCCCCGGCGCAAGGCAGCCCGCGAGCCACACACGCTGGCCGTAGGCCGCGGCCGAGGGCCGCACAGCTGTTGCAGCCACCGCGGTAGAGACAGCGCCAGTCGCTGCGGCGGTAGTTAGGCTCCAGTCTGAAGTGGCGACTCCAAGTGCATTCCCTCTTGTGGGAGCGGGAAAAAGCCCAACGCGCCCACCTGGAGGCTGCGGGGGGGGCAGCCGGCACCGCAAATTCGCACGCGCGCGCAGGCAGTGGACGGGGCGCGGGGGGCGGCAAGGGGGGCCGGGAGTAGGGAGCGCGGTCGCGGACAACCACGGTTGGAACCGTGCGCACGTGCCATGGGGGGCTCCAAAGGCGGTGCCGCGCGCGCTGGGCGGCTGACTGGCGGGGTACACCGCGCTCTGGAGCGGAGGGGGTGGTGTGAAGAACGGGGAGAACATGGCGTGGGACTTGCGCACGCGCCGGTTTAGGCAAGATGCCGCCGAGCGCGCTCGCGCTAGGGCCTGCCCCATCGCCTCGACGATTTTGCCAATGCCAGCATCGTAAAATTGGGCTAGCCCCAATCAAGCGGGGTCCGACCCTGGGGGAGTTGGCGGGCATGGGGGCTTGGCCGTTGGAGGCTGATTTGGGGCTCGGGGCCCCATGCACAGCGTCGCGAATTCCAGCGCGCGCGTCCTCGCTATCAGATCCAGTTTAATTTGGCTTGCGGCCCCAGGACGTGCACAAGCTAGGCAGCTCGCCGTGAAATGTGGGGGACAACCCGAGTCTCGGCTTTGTGCGTCGCCGCAGGTCCCCCGTCCTCCCCTTTGGAAAGTCCACCGTCTTTGAGGACGAAACATGCTATGACGCCTGCGGCCCCCAACAGAGTGGTCGGGGGTGAGCTTGCTGATTTTTTTTTGCCTGCGGGCTTTCTACCGCAGCCCCATTGGGGGCTGCGACAGGCCAAGCACGAGTCCGTCGGGGCCCGCTCGTGATGTGCGGCGCACTCGCCGCCTTGAGGCACTTGGAGAACCTCCCCCGGCCCAGGGGGTTCAAGGCCGCCAAGCGCATGCCTCAAAACCGCGCCCCCCCCCACCTTCAACGCCCCTCCGCTCGGGCCCCGGCCACGACATGGGGATTCGGCCTCTGTAAGAGCAGATGGCCCTTTCTTTCGGGGGGACCTGAAACGCGCATTTTCCCGCAGAGCCAGCTGGGGGTGATGGCACTGCAAAACCTCAGGGCATTTTTGTATGGACATGTCAAAAGCCCGGGGGCTTGTGCACGGGGTCATTTTGACTGCCCACGCCGAGGAATGGACGGGTCGTGCCGCGCCGCAGCTGACGTCCTGGGGACGGCCTTCGGAGCCAGCACTGACGCTGCGCAAGACGTCGGCCTTGGTGGCAATGTGGACGCCCTTTGCGAGGCCGGGCCGGGTACCCCGGGTTTGGACCTGACGTTTGATATGAGGGTCCTGACGTCGGCCAGGTGGTATGTTGGGACCCGGGCCCGTGATTTTCTGAAAAAGGGCGAGGGGGGTGTGTCCCTCGCGGGGCCGCTAGGCCAAAAAACCCAGCCCCGCCCTGCCCAGGCACGGCACGGTGAGTCCAGTCCCCCCAGCGCGCATTCAGTAAACTTAAGGGCATCCCCCTTTCCCTTTTCCAAAAATATTTATTATATTGGGGGTCAAGTACGATCAACTTTCATTCCCAATTTCTAAACTTGTCCACCGGGGAGCCCACAGCCACCAAACAGTTTACGATCACACTGTGTGAGATCCTCTCACGGGGCGCAGGCTTTTGGGGGCTTCTGTTCGGGGACTTGCTAAAGTCTCTTTTTCACCGCGGGCCCCCTCTCGCTCCCCGCTCCCAAGGTTTCCCCACTTTAGAAGCGCACCCCGACTGCGCTCTGAGTCGTGTGTGGACGCCTGGGGAAAAGCACCGCAGGCCTTTGGGGGTGGATAATTTTTTTGCTGTCATTTACAGCTGTCACGAGCCCCCCTCCAGGCACTTTTCCTCACTCAACAGCACCCCCCCCGGGAGCATTCTCTCTGTACGCGCGTTTTTCTTTACGGCATTTCACTTGAATGGGAAAACTCCCCCTCGTCGGGTTCGTCAGGGGGCAACGCAGGCCCCTACCTTTTTCCCTCCAAAAACCCAAAACGTCCCCGAATCTTAAGCCCGTCTCGACGGGCGGCCCCCTGTGCAAACCCACCGCAACTGCCTTTTACGGAATTCCAAAAGTGTACCCTCCCCTGCACATCCCCCCTTTTTGCACGCACACGACGTTTGGGTTCTTGCGGGGTGTGCTCCCAAATCGTGCGACCCCCCCGGGGGCGTCGCGCGCTCCTCGCTTGCAGCCATGTTCCCTTGGTACGGTAGCGCGGTATCACGACGTGACCATGAGCACACCCCGGTACAGGTCTCCGGGAGCTCCGTTCTTTCCTGACCATTGCGCTCCCCGCCCTTTCGGTCTTTCGTCCCTCGGTCTGCCTCCCTGCCTGCCTTTACTTAACGAATGAAATAGCATGCGGTAAACCATATTACCCCACACAAACAAAACAAAAAAATTTTCCCGTTCCGCTAAGGGAAAAACCACTTTCATCTACCCCACTCGGGTGGTTCTTGGAACGCTTTGGTTTTGCTTCCCCGCCCCCGGGCAGGCCGATGCCCCCCGGGCCGGGTTTTCCCGACTTCATGTCGTTTTTTTCCCCGCGGGCTGGCCCCGAAGGCACCCTTTAAAATCCAGGGGGTTGCCCCGTGAAACCCTCCATAGGGTGTATTTGCAATGCAAAAGCCCCTTGTCGCATGGGGAACATGAGCGCGTGCCAAAAATCTCCACGGAAACCGCACCGTCTGAAAACGAAAGCAACGCTGCCACACCCTTTTCAGGTCTCTTGTGCCAATACGCCGCGCCTGTGCAACTTTAACGCGCACCGCTGGGGGGCACCTAGGGGCATACAACTGCTGCTCCTTTTGTGAACGTTTGTGCCGGTCAATCAAAAATTTGAGCGCCCCATTGCCCCGCCTCACGCCCCATGCTTTTCTCCTCTTCTCCTCATCATCGCTTGATCAGCGCCTTGGCGTGCTTCCGATGGTGGGGGGGACCTTTGATGAGGAAAGAGCTTGGTGCGTCTGGGGGAATCGCGCCCCGGGGCATAGACGCCCCTTGAGATGATGGCCGCGCCTGCATACACAGGGTCTCAAGGGTCTAAGCGCACCCCGCCCCATGTTATGTCAATTTAGCAGCCTGGCTAGACCGCTGAATCGCAAGCGAATGGCTGCCGTCAGGACGCCCCAAACTGGGGGCACACAAGCCGCTGTGAACAAGCGCACTCAGTGCCGCACCGGGGACGTCGGCGATCTGCGCGTGGTACACGGTGCGCACGTGGTAACGCGCACCTGGGGAAGTCTTTGATGACCCTCGGCCTCGTTAGTCCGCTGCCACAGGGGCCGTGGGGGCGGCGCTGCGCGCCAGACGCTCTGCATGCCCAGTCGCGCCCGCCGCGCCCGTCCTCCGCCACCCCATGTTTCCCGGGCATTTTGCTCGCCCCCTGCTGTGCCGCCATGACCAGGGCGGCCTGCGGTCGCCCGTCAGCTGCGGCACACCTCAGGCGTGACACGGCGGCCCCCCTGCGAGAGTCCCGTGATCCGCCCCGCTTTGGGCGCGCGGCTCGCCCCCCGAGCGCGTCGCTGCGCCCCCTTACGGCGATCCTGCACACAGCGCGGCGCTCAGCTTAACTTTATCGCAGCGGACCAGGCATCACGAAGCCAAACGGTTCCACCCAACAAGCTACAAACGCAGGGTGAGGTAGATTCGGGGCCCCAGAGCTAAATGTGGTTTTGTCCCCCAAAGAGCACTGCGGGGGTGGCTGCATTTATAAAGCAGCACGCACCCGGGCCAAACATGCAGAAAAGGACCTTTCTAAAAGCCGCACGGGGGCCAATTGAAGCACATGCAGCCTCACCCCCCCGACATGTTTGCCCCCTTCGGGGGGCAATCTGAGCCAAGAGCGTTTAGCATCCCCCCGCCATTTCTGCGCCCTCGCTCGCCGCCATCGCCCCTGCCAGTCCTCGCGCCGCTGTGCGCGCTTTCGGCGCCCTCCCCGCCACCCTCTTTGAACTGCGACTTGTGGCGAACTTGACGGCGTCGTGCTCCTGTCCCCGCGCTCATCAAAAATTTAAGCCCGGGCCCCCAAAACCGCTTCCCGGGGGCCCCTTTCGAGCCCTTCTTGCGCTTGTCCGTGAAGCGTCCGCTCTTCTGAGAACACGTGGCGCGGGGCTACACCTGCGTCATGCGTTTTGGCCCAGCGCAACCTACCGGTGGTACAGCCAACACGGGGGCATTACATCTTCGGCACACCCACAAATGTCGCTGAAATTGACGTAGCTCGGGCGGGCAGGCCACCGCAGATCCCCGCGGCCCGGCTGTTGGATCTGAAGCGTTTTGACCGGGTCTGGCGCATTTGTCGTCCGCGGAGCGGGAACGGATAGCCGGCCATACGGGCGGCCGGTGGGGCCGAGCGGGACGTACTCCTCGGGGGGTTTCGGGTGTCGTAATTGAGCTAACACGAGGCGGGGACGTCCAGGCCGGGGGTTTCAACGCCGTGGCGACCGAAAGCTGCCGCGCCGGGTTTAAAACTTGATTGTGCTTTCCCCGGTCCGTTCTGCAGCCACTCACGCTGCGAGGGCAGGGCCCGGGGGTTTTTCCCAGCATCCAGGGCGCTGGCCGTTGCTCCTGTGAGCGATGTGCCAGCATGACCAAAACAAAAGCACAAAAAAGAGGCGGCGGCGTGCGCAGACGTGCCGCGCGTGCTCCTCCGCAGGCCGCAAACGGCCATGCGCGGGTGGTTCCAGGGCTTTTGGGATACAACCGAACCAGGTTGGTTCCCTCCCCAGCTCCGAAACGGCTGATGCGCACCTGCGGCATGTCCCCCCTGCACTTAATTGACGAGCCGTACTGCAGCATATCCTGGGACAGTTGCTGCACTTTCCGGTGTTTACGAACCGGGACCTTACCGCGGGTTCGTTGTGCTCGCTTAGCAGCTCACACCGCTCAAAGCGCTCCCCCCCTCGCTGTTGGGATTTCGCGGCTGCGCGATGGGTTTGGGTCCCTACTGCGACCGCCCCCCTGCGTGTGCAAAACCTTGCACCCAGAAGCCGTTTAGTTGCGCGAACTAGCAATGAGCCTTGGCACGGATGGACAACCGGGTCGCTTCTCCCCCTGCTTTTTTTCGGCCGGGGCGTCAGAAGTCCGAGCGCGCTGTTGTCATCGAATTCAATGAAGTGCTCTGCAATTCAAAAAGTTTGCCCGGCCAGCCAAGCAAAAAAAATGATAAGCTTGACAAAGGAACGCACCTGAATCGCGCAGGCTCCCGGAAGGTCCCGCGCCACCGCCTCCACGGCGTACGGAAACGTGGGGGAGAACAAATGCCCGGCGGTCTGGGCGGATTGCGCAATGATACGATATTGCGGGTCGAACCCATGTCGAACATTATCCCTCGTCAATGAAAAGCTCGTGACGCGGGCAGGTTGGGGATCTTGCCATTGGAATGACGAGAATGTCCGATCAGCGGCCGGGCGTGCCACAAACGGCGTGCACCCGCGCTTGGCTCGTTGATCTGCCCTTTTCACCCGAGCCCCCATACCTCCATGCGGAGGTCTGCGCCTTTGCGAAGACTTGAGCTCCCTGCGATCTGGGGGAAAGCCAGGTCAAAAAAATTGAAGAAAGAAGGGTGTCGCACAACTCCCGACCACAGACCAACGCAACTGTAAACAAAGAAAAAACTGCAAACCGCGCAAGCGGGGGTATTTCTGGAGTAGGGGCCCGGCCAGTACAGACTGTGCAAAACAGGCGAGCAACAGGCGCGTCGCACCGCTGACGACTCACGCGTGGGCGCAATTAGAGGGCCCACCGGGCCGTTGCCCACCTCTCACAAGGCCCCGTGAAAAACCCGGTCGCTATTGGCGCCATCGGTTTGCACAACGCCAGGGTCTTTCCCGAGCCAGTGGGCACCCCATACGTACGCCCGACGACGTTTTTTGGGAGCGGGTGCCTGAAATTTTGGGAACGGCTCGCGATACTTTCTTTTTAGCGCGGTAGGAGAGGAAAAGAGAGGCCGCACTGTGCCCCGTACGCCGGGCCGTGCGACGCCCTTTTCCTTTTCGACAAAGCCGCGTCTCGGCTTAAAACCCGCGAGGGCCTCTTGTCAGCGCGGGGCCCCGATGATTCAATAAAAAGCCTGATGCCACGCCGAGGGGGACCACACTCACGCAGGTGTTCCACTTGACGCCTCTGAGGCCATCGGGATGCATGTACAGAACGTGCACGCATATACTGTGAGGTCTTACAATGCAGGCGGCTCTCCCAGGCCAGTGAGCAGTGGGATGAAGTTCACAAGAATGGCGCACCTTCCGGAAGGCCGGGTAGTCGATGGGGGCTGTGGTCGACCCTGCGAGGCGTTTCGCCCTTCGAGATCTTGCCGCTCTGGACCGCCTTGGGCCCAGGCCTCATCGTCCAAGTCCTCTTCTGCATCGCCGCCTTCCACCTCCTTGTCATCGCCCCCGGTGCCACCACCGTTGGATTCAGACGATGAGGAGGACTCGCTGGGTACATGTGGGCGCTTTGGGCGCGGAGCGCTCAAGGGCGGCTTTGCGTGGGGCCTTCGCTCGAGCTAAGCGCCGCTGCCGCTTCAAGGGCCTTGCCTTTGCCTGCATGTGCAAGTCACGCGCCTGGGAGCGAACTGACTGCAACGGGGCAAGACAACACCTCTGCATCGGGGAAAGCAGGTGTGCAGAGAGTGTCCTCCGAAACTTGCCTCGCAGAAGGGCCTCCCAGACGGGGGATTCGTGCCTAAACGCCTGAAATTGCACACCTGATCGTACTTCACGGGTGCTTCGCCCCCGGGCTTTTGACTGAGCTTCGGCTTTAACCTTTGCAGGACCTTCTCGTTTCATTCTCACCTGTTCCTCGGCCTCATCGCCTGCCTTTCCACATCGCCCACGTTTCCGCCCAACGGACAAGCCTGTACATCTGCGACAGGCTTGCGCTCCTCGAACATGTTCTCAGGGAGCTTGATGCCCGACTTCTCGAGCGCAGGGTTAGCGCTGATGGAAATCCCTGGCGATGCTGGATCCAACGCCTGGAGATCCTGCTTCACAGCCGTGCCCACGTCCTCCATAAAACGCGTCGAGGGTCTCCCTCTTTGGGTCATTTTATGGCTGCGTCGCCTGCCTGCTGCATACGTGACCACATTTAGGAACGACCACTTTTGGCCGACGGCAGCGAATCCCCCGTGCTGGATGCAGCCAACGAAGCCTCAGAGCACGCCAACACACTGTAACGTTCAGAGGTGACTGCGTGGCACAAAATGCGCACGCTGTTTTATTGTGTGTTGCCACCCCTGATGCACCAGCACATGTCACAAAGCAAAATTACACGTGCACCTACCTGCGCGACCCGTCTGCGGCGGCGACCCCGCCGCCGGCGTCCTCATCAGTGCCGTCGTCCTCGAGCGTCCAAGAAAGGTGCCTTAGGCTCAGTCTCTGCCTCTGCCGCTCGCGTTCTTCTCGCTCCTTGTCGCGTTCGAGAGCACGCTTCTTCGCCTGCCACGCCCCCACCTTCCGCTTCCGCTCCAGCATCTGCCGCTCCTCTTCTGAGAGCTGCTCTTGCAGTGCCTCTGCCGGTGGTTTCCGGTCACCATCCGCTCGTCCCGGCCTCTGCTACGCTCCCGGCACGCGCCGGGGTCAAAATCTCGGTCCGCGGGCTGCTACCCCCACCGGGCCTGTCTCGCTCGCGGGCCTGGCAGCTCCATCAGCGTCTCTGCTGCGGCCCACCATCTGCGGGTCGGGATTCTGTCGGTCTCTGTCGCGAGACTTCGGCCGGCCCCGGTTCGCGGGATCTCTCGCAGTGCCTATCTGGCCCCTGTCTCGGTCTTTGTCCCTTTTCTCGCTGTGGTTCCGAGCTCCTGCCTCTGGATTTATGCTTGTCGCGCTTCCGGTCCCTGTTCTTTTCGCGATCGCGGTCTGCGTCTCGGTGCTTGGTGCGCTCTTTGTCCGACGATCTGCTTGCACCGCTGGAGCGGTGGCTGTCCTTTCCATGGCTGCGAGAGTGTGAACCATTGGCATGCGTTTCCCCGTTTGCGCGTGAGATGGCACAGCATCGCCGTTCATTGCGGGCTGCTCTCAGCTCAGCCCGATTCATTCATAAGCTAGACGACTCAGCTGCCTACCTGCATCGCAGAGGGTAGCGGTGGGTGTTGCTGTGGACCAGCTTTGTCACCCCTGCCAGGGTGTCTACAGCAAGAGCGCTGGACGTGTCTTGGCGGGCTCAACCGAGCCAGGACGCGTTTCTGAAGTAGGCAGGAACGATGCCTTCGTCGACCTGCGACGGCGGTGCTCTTCCAACAGAGCTGGTTGCACAGGCAGGTTCAGAGGCTTTTGAGCGCCCCCTTCGCGACTACCAAAACTTCCCTTGAAAGGTCACGCGCCGGGAACATTTAACGCAGAGCTGTCGAACTCAACTCGTCCCTGTGTCGACCTGCGTATTCTGCGCATTTGCTTGTGTCGATACTGTTTCCCCTTGCAAAGGACCGGCGCACGTGGCAGACAGACGCAATTCATGTGTGCGACCACCCTTGGATCGCAAAGAACCTTTAAGCAGTGTTCTAGTCGTGCCAGCCCGGAGGGAAGGGGGTTCCGGTGCACATTCCGCGACAATGAGCGAGTCGGCGCACACGTCGCCACTTGAGCATGCAATTGCATGCAATCTCCGCGAGGCGCATCTTAAAGGGCGGTGAAGCACGAGCCCGGCTGCGACGAGGCCTGCACCGTCTGCTGCGTCGACAAACCCAACGTAACGGCGAGCTGCCGCAGCTGGTGCAATGCACTAGTGGTGCACATGGCCCGCGCCCCTCCGCGTTTAGCGGATGCCATAGCGCATCACACATCCTCGCGAGGCGATTTGCCACCTGCATCGGCGGCCCCTGCTCCGCCGTGAGGATGTGCAACGAGGCCCTGACGTAAACCGGCACCACACACGACAACATGATCATCGCGACCGAAGGTGGATTCGTCTTCGAAGCACCTGCAATTGCGTTGTTCATGCTCGTGTGACACCATGGAGTGGCAGCGGAGCAAGCTGCCGCACTCCCGCGCATCTAGCGTGCACGTGGCCGTTCCACGTGGCGGCTGACTGTCGGGCCCTAGCAATTGTCGATGATATGTGTTACACGCGCAAGGTAAGCGTTTGATTCCCCTTTGCCGCTGGCGGTGGAGAGCATGGCCGCTGCACACAGAGTTTATGCAGCTGGTCAATACGTTTTTGCCAGGGCTGCAGCGGTTAGTTAAACGAATCTCGGAACGAACAGCAGTTTATCAATGGTGTCTACCACCAGATCAGCTTTGTCCTCTGTGTGTACAATTCGATGGCTGAGCTTGCCGTGGCAAGATTCACAGCGCGCGTGTCCGGGCAGTTCCTCATGGAGGGCCTGGCGTTTCCCCCTGCAGACGTGGGTGATGACACGTGCGTTTGATTGTTGGCGCCGTCGGTCGCTGATTTTCTCTTGAAAGATCTGTGCTGTTTGGCTTTTGTTGCCCTTGCCTATGTAACGCCCAGACGATAGGGTTACATGGACAGGTCGCTATCGACCGTCTAGACGGACAGCTCGAGAGCAATCCCTACGGCGGGAACGAAGGCAAAGCCATGCACCAGACCTTTGCCCACAACCCTTCCATACTCAGTGGGGCGCTAAAAATGGCTTGGTGCGCATCCACACTGGCTGGTGAGGATGCGCGATTGAGATCTGAGCACGGAAGTACCATGCATCGAGCCCGTCAAAAAACCATACGCAAGGGTGCGGTGCACTACTGGTGCACTCACGCAAACAACTCGCTACACCGTAGGTCCCAGTCTGGCAAAGACCAGCCAAAGGCATGATATCATGTGGTCGCACATGCTGACAAATATTTGATGAGGAGGCGGCGCATTACCAAGGTCTGCATGCGCTCGTGGCAGCTTCATGATTCAGGCCTGGCTCTGCCAAGAGCCATCCCTGCTTCAAGCTAGCGGCCTTGGCCGCTGCCACGTTTAGCTTCTCGCAACTTATTGTCTCGCACACCGCACACACTCCTCGACGGAAGGGCAACTGGGGGACGTTGGCGTTGCAACGAGTTTGCTTCGGTGGTGTCCTTCGTCCTGTGCTGCAAGCTCCGGCGGGAGTCGTGGCCTATGCCCTCACGGTTGTCGATGACGATTAATGAAACACATTCATTTATCGGACTTGCGACTTATCTGCTTCGGACATTGCCTCAGCAACCACATGGGCGGCAAGACAAGCGCGTTTGTAGACGTGGGAACGGGCGGGGGGTTTGCTTTGGATCAGCACGCAGTCACCATTTTCTTCACCGGTCAAGAGGGGAGAGGGGGGCCAGGGGTAGAGCGCGACACGCGTGAGCCAGGGCACACGGAGCTGAGGAGCACGCGCTGTAAACGACTGTAAGCTGGGAGTGTGGGAGCCCAAAGCATGGAAGGTGGCCTCATCACTGCCGGCGTTCGGTCGCCAACGCCAAGATGCAGTGCATATCCATATGCTTCTCCAGCTCGATTGACGCCAGGTAGCTGTTGAGCGCAATCTCTGTGCTGGCGCCCTCGGACGCGCTGGCATCTTTGCTCCGCCGCCGACTGCACTGCATCATGCTCTCTGCCTGCATCGACCATGCCGCCGTTATCTACCGCGGCTTCCTCCTGCGGCGCACTCTCTACGCTCCGGCCTCTTTGCGCTTGCAACGCTCTAGCAGTCTGAGGTAACCCACACAGATTGTCACGAGTCCGGTGTACGTAACCCAAACATTGTTCAGAACGTGCAACTTCCGGTAGTCCTCTCATGCCTGGCGACTCAGAGCCCTGTAATAGCAGGAAGGTTCTCACATCTGGCCACTATGGCATCAAATCTGTCGAGAACAAAGCATAGACACTGCATCTGTCGCTCGGACAGCACGCTACCATATGGCCCGCTGTCAAGCTCGTCCAAGCTGCGCACGTCTTCTCCCTCTGCAACACGGTTTGCATGCATGTCGCAATAACGTGGGAGCACGTGCGCGCCTGCGCTGCAAGCCCCCTTTATGCACGGCTCTCTGGAGGGGGTGCCATGTACGCCTTTCGGGGCTGAATACTCTGCTGCCCTGCGATAACTCTATCGCTTTGACGCACGCACTGCCAGCTTGCAAACAAGGCGCATGACCGGGAGGCTGTGTTGAACAAACCTCTGCCGATGGCACGCATTGCTGAGTATGTCTGTCGTCCTCCTTTGCAGGCAGCTCCAGTTGCCCGCGAGTTTCCGAGCCATCAGATAGCGTGGCTCTGTCGTTGCTGCCTGGATGCACTAGCATGTGCGAACGATCTGACGAAAAGTGCAGCAAAAAGGCAGGCGCATGAACAAGCCTGAAAAAGCGCTCATCCTCCAAGGGGCCTTGCGAGTTGCGCAGCCGCTGAAAGTGCAGGGTGAGCTGCAGGTATTTATGCGCTGCGCACGCAAAGGGTAGACTGGACTCCAGATCCAGGATCAAAGCGCGCGGTGGCATTGCATGTTTGTCCCAGAACCATCGCAACCACGTGATAGTCCCACACAACGAGCCCGTCGGCACGCGTGCTGGCACGCTGGAAGAACAAAGGCACCTGCATGGTCGTGCGCATTCCAGAACGCTTTGTTACGGGTGCATTGAAGGCGCCGCACAACAGAGCATATCAGGCAACAAATCGGCTGGAGCTCGTAAACTGCAACATGCACCAAAAGATGGCATGCCAATCCGGATCCTGCTGCTGGGGGGGGGGGGGGCAGCACAGGCCACAGGTGCGACGAGAACCTTGACGCAGCAGACCGCGTGTCTACATTTGTGGGCCATGATGGCACACGATCGCCTTGTTTAGAAACCAGGCTGTGGCTGTTGAGTCAAGCTGGTCGCACTCGTCTGACATTGTGCCGTAAGATGAGATGTCTGAATACTGGTTGCTTGTGTCTGTGCTTGTGCACGACAGCGCACAGTTGTTGGTTGAGCAGCGCTTGCCTGGACTAAGCACGCGCTGCAGTGTGCTCAGGACACGAGGGGCTCAAGCACGGGCTTTGGTGCGGAGCATGCAAGGTCAGTGGCACCACACTAACGTTATGAGGCTGAGCACGAGTACTGCGTTTCACAAAACGCCTCCTCCGGTCGCCTGAAGATGGCACACCTGCTGCTGCGGGTTCGAAACGAACACCGCCCAGGCATGCTGCTGTTGGCCAGCATGCAGACTATCCAGCAGCCGTATACGTTCTCCTCGCAGTAGCACGCTGTGTAAGCAAAGCGGTCTCGCTTGTATAAGTGAACGCCCCGTTCTGCACCTTCACAGGAAGCGGCTACGTTCCGCTCCGCTCCAACTGAAACGGAGCTCCTATCTTGCGACATCTCAGAAAACACTTTACAGAAGTTGCCTGCGGGCTTGGGGATGCGCAGGGTACGAGGTCTTTGTCGAGTTGGAAGCTGGGTACTGGGATAAACCAGTGACAGACCGTCAGCGAGCTTGCCACAAGCAGGGGAGCAGAAAGCCTCCTCGATGCATTGGTTGTGTGCAAGTACAGATAACGTTTATGCTTCGAGAGTTACTACGGTTACGAGAAATCGAGCGACACTCTTTGCGCTTGAACACCCATGACCACATGCTGCGGCACGCTGCGATGCAGGACAGCAGCCTGCCAAACACGCCGCTCGGGCACTTTGCTCTGACACTCTTGTGGATTCTGTCAATTAGCATATGCTGCAGGGTCCGTTTGCGTTCTGCGAGCTCTCACCCTTTTCGCCAAAGGCTCTTGACATTGCCAGAAGTTACAAAGCTTCCAGCTGCGTTAATCATAAGCAGAGGTACCTGCGATTGTGTTGTGGCGAGCTCGTTGCGGTCTGGCGACGCGAGGAATTGAGTGAGCACACTCCTGCGAGTTTCCTGCTTGTGGAAAAACAAGCGTATCGTGTCACTCAACTCACTCATCACTCAACTGCGTTGCGTGCTTGCATGTGCCGCGCAACATGATCGATGTTTGCACATGGCAGCCTTTCCAGAAGCTCAAACGATGACGTGATCATTATATCTGCGTGGAAGACATGGCAGTGCGAGATTTCATCAAGTTGGGCTTGAAGTTGTCGTGCGTTCCCTCACTGCGTACGCACAATCAGGTGCTGAAGCTGTTTCTGCTCGCTGGCGAACTGGTTTCTAACGCTGGCATCGTGCATCCAGTGCAAGAAGTCGGGTCAGGCATTGGCCAACGACAGCGAACGCAGGCATGCCACCAGTGAGTGATCGGAGCAACGGCAGCTTGTGTTTATGACGTGTGAACGTCGGCCAGCGCGTGGCCAGGGTTGTGTACAGGGCTTGCAGGCATGTCCCATATTGATTCACTGTGCTGGTGACAGGACCGTATTCTCACTCTGTAGTGTGTCCTCAAGCTTGTCGCAATGCTGCTGACCCAGGCTTGATCTATTTTGCTGAATCCCCGTTGCGTGTCGCCAGCGGAAATCAACACGCCTTCAATGCCAATGGGCGCGAGAATCGCGCAGCTAGCGTTGGCTGGCAAGAATTCCGCGAATTCCTTCCTGCCTGCAACGTGCACCAAAACAGATCTGACTGGACACAAGTAGATCCGCACTTTGCCACCTGGCGTATGAGCTCTGGAATGTGATGACCTTATCGGCTGCGCATATAGTTCTTGACAGCTGGTCAATGCGTCACGAAATTTGGGTGCGAACAGCAGCTCCGGCTCAATCTTGCAGAGGCGCGCGTTCTGTGGCCCGAATGGTTTGTATGAGCCAGCTCAGCTTAATTACGGGCAAGGAAGGCAAAAGAGTGCAAATCGTGTTGACACTAGAACGAACGCACCTGGAACAAGATCAAATTGGCCAGGTAGTTCGCCTTTCCTTGCTCCATGACGCCTTTGCTGATGGACCCTGACAGCGACACATTCTTCGGGTGGCAGCCATCGCATGCCATGCCATGATGAGCGACGCACTTGCCTTTCCAGAAAGCCTCACAAGGCTGCGGCAGCAAGTACTGTCTGATAGCGCATGCCATGCCCACAGCAGCTCGGCTTGCGCTGCAGCACCGATCCTGTCATCCGAGTAAGGGACGACTCGCCGAACATAGGAACCTGCATCTTTGGTTGACGGTGTCATCCTACAACACGCATGCGATGGTCTGCAGTTGGTGTGCGCACAATTGGCAGACTGACTCATTTTTCCAATGGATGCAATGGTCCGGGACATCTGATGCGTTCACTACGCAGACCCAGCCAGTCAACAACCAATGTGTCGTCCCTATTTGCGCATCAGCACCATACGACGCAGCTGTGTGTCGGAGATGAGGGCGCGCACAGCCTGCTTTTGTACTGGCCGCAAAGCTAGCCACTGAAAGCCTGTCAGCGCAAGCGTGGTTTGCGAGGGCAATGACCAGAACATCCACTCTGCTCTGCGAGCTGCCTGCATCTGCAACGGGCGCCACGCCGGACGCAACACGGTTCAGCAGCAGCAAAGTGAACCCGGGGGCTCCCGCGACAAGTGGGACTGCTCGTAAAGCATCAGCATTGCTTGTCGATGTTGCCTGCGCGCCGCCAGAACCGTTTGCAGGCAGTCTGCATCGTCCCAGGCCGCCACTGCGGACGGCCTGCGGGTGGTAGCCTTTCCATGCACGCTCTGATGAGAAACAAACTTTGGGCATTGAAACGCCTGCAAGCCCCCAGACAGCAGTGCAGACAAGCGCACCTGCTCAGATGTAGCACAGCAGCATAAGCTGGCCTCGTCTGCGCTTGCTGGCACGATGTGCGGGTGGTCCGCTGATGGTTGAGTGTCGATACATGTGTAACCCTCATCGCAAACGCTGAGACCACAACATTGCTCCACAAGGTAGGTGCGTGCCTCGAGTGACCGGATAAATTTTGGGAGAGAAAGCACATGGTCGCGTAATGTACCTCTGGACCACCATGTCAATGCACACTCTGCCACAATCTTGCGACGCCTGAACACATGGCCACAGGGCGCACGACGCGCTAGCTTTTGAAAAGTACACTGCCTCGTTCATAGGAAAGAAGAATCATGTTGTGATTGCTCTTTTATGTTGAAAGCGTTGCGCCTTCGCCCTGCTGCCAAGCAGTGTGCTGCTCAGGCTCCAGGTGCCGCAAACATGCACCGCACCATTCGCATGAGAAGAAATTTATCATGCTCAGGACTGCAAAACCGATCGCAGTCGCTGCTCGAGCACTTTAGGCTTGCATCGATATACACCGGGTACGGTGCACAGGAACCAGGTTGACGCCAGCCGTTCACACGTACTTGCAAGCACAGCAGCAACGCCGCGACATGGGGTTTGCAGGGCCGGTGAGCAGATTTGGGGGGTTTGGCCGCTGAAGGACTCGGCACTTCCTCCGAAGCGTCAGAAAACTTCGTGTCGGACAAGCCTTCGAGCTTTTATGCTCATCTCTATAGCAAAGACAACCTCACCGGGCGGCCACATCATTATGCAGGGCAGGACTCCGACAGCGTGACTGCGGCACGCGAGGCCTGGACGCCTGGCCTGGTGGAATGCAGCTTGGTGGAGGTGTCAAACTGACAACGCAAGGCAGTGGATCGACGCCGGCGCCGACAAGCTCATCGTCACATCGTACGTGTTCAGGGACGGCAGTTTGCAGCAGGATCGTCTGGACGCCCCTGGTGGGCTCGTGGGGCGCCAGCGGCTCGTGCTGGGACCTGAGCTGCAGGAAACTGATGGCAGGTACTTTTTGTGACGGGAAACCGCTGGCAAAACTTCACGGACGTCGTGGTGCGAGGGCGCGCTGATTTTCAGTGAAAGTTTGGGAATGTGCAGCTTGCGCATAGCATCGCTGTCGTTGGTGCCACGTGTGTGTTGCGAGTCATGCTCTGAACCATGGGCCCTCACCGCTGAGCCCTTGTCTGCAGGTAGGTCCAGAGACTATGAAAAAGCTCGCGCAACATTGCTCGAGTTTCTCGTGCATGGCTGGACGTTGAGGGGGCAGCTCGGAGTTGATCAAGAGCTCTTGCACATCCCGGGGTCAGCTGCGACCCTGCCTGTCACTTATGCTGGGGGTAACAAAACCATGGTGGCGACGCCGGGAAAACGGGTTGACGTTGAACTAGTGATCACCGTCGTGCGGCTGCCGTGTGCTGGGCACGTTTTGTTGCCGCCTATGTTTCAGCACTGCCACGAATCATCTGAGAAGTAGCAATCAAGATGGTCGAAACCGTTTGCGCCATGCTCTTGCGAACGCAGCTCGAATGGCACGAAGCTGCATTTGACGGTGCTGCCTCCAAGTCGCTGCCGCAAAAATTTGTGGGCAAAAAATTCCTTGCTGGCAAAGCACCGTTGCGCTCTGCAGCACGGCGATGCATCATGGGCCCAATTCGAAAGCACTCACAGGCTGCGATGTGCAGGAAAATTTAAAACTTGTGGAAGACGCGGGGGCAAGGACAAGTCCCATGTCACTGTTGGCAGTGCGCTAGATACTTTGG
>JAFLJL010003974.1:0-17500 GCA_018398815.1 Conus ventricosus | reverse complement strand
AACACGAGGGGAAAAGGGGTGGGGGTGGGGATCAGGGCACATGGACATTGGCAAATGAAATCGCAATTGCTATCACAGGTGTGAGCTGCACCAACCCCGTTCAGGGTCCCCTATTCTAGTCCCTTTAACCCCCCTTCCCCCCCTTCTTCCTTTCCCCCTCCGTTTCCCCAAACCCCTCATTGACAAGAGGTGTTTGAAGAGAGATAAAAGCAAGGCGAGAAAAAGGGTTTTCCTCATGACAGATGAATCGGTTCCGTGGGATAAACAAGAAGAAACCGAAGAGATCTGTCCAATTCCACAGAAACTTTCAATTGTCAGGCTCTCTGGCTTGTCCCCAGAGCTCCTTGATCACACATGACGTTTGCAATCTCTCTGACTCTCAGAATGCTCTCCCCTACTCTGGATATCCCTTGAGCTCTCTGTGTGTGTGTGTGTGCTGTGTGTGTGTGTGTGTGTGTGTGTTGTGTGTGTGTGTGTGTGTGTGTGTGTGTGTGTGTGTCTTTTTGATAGAGAAATACAAGAGAGGGGAGAGAAAGATCCATTCTCCAGCAGAATAAACACCACTAGTGTTCTGCGCCAGAATGGCCTCAATGCTTACATACAGCAGTGAAACATTATGACATTTGGTAATCGGCAAAATGATGCATGCATTTAAACGTCTCAAGGAAGAGGAGGAGATGTTAACATGACCAGACAGAAGTTTTCACATCTTTGAACAAACTTCGCACATAGATATAGCTCGACTTCTGATTTTGTAGGACACTTGTAGATCGGAAACACGTCTCTCTCTCTCTCTCTCTCTCTCTCTCTCTCTCTCTCTCTCTCTCTCTCTCTCTGTCTCTCTCTCTCTCTCCTCTCTCTCTCTCTCTCTCTCTCTCTCTCTCTCTCTCTCTCTCTCTCCCCCTCTGTCTCTCTCTCTCTCTCTCAACATTTAAGAGATAAATTCATTTTGCCTCATACTAGAAATGTTCAAGTGTCAGTGCTTCTTTCACTGCAAAATGAAAAGAAAATTGTAAATCGCTCTGCAGCTATGTTCATTTTTAAAGCACTAAAACGAAGAGTGGGGAACTGTTATCAGTAAACACACAAATGCAGATGAATTTCTGGCTGATCATTTCTGTCACGATTTTCTTTAATTAATTTTCCAGTATATGCGCCGAGCGAGTTTGTGTTTTTCTTTTGTTCTTGACTCATTGCAGGTAGGTCGGTAGCCTTTGCAATTATAACTGTTTGAGTTGAGTTGAGTTGAGTTGAGTTTGAGTAGAGAACAGAAAAATGTTGTTCTACCCCACGTGCTCCTCCACCAAAAGTTTTCGGGCGAAAAGTTGACCAGGATTGGCATTTATTACGTTCTCTAACAAGTAAGACTTCAATAACCAAAAATAACGTTATCTACAATTCAAACATACTGGTGCTGGGTTATCGTTTTGAATATAATTTTACTAAAGTTTTCTGAGAGTACGTAGCGGAATTCAACAGTGGCTCGAACACATCCCCATAGAGCAAACGTAGGGAAAAGCGCAATCGCTGAACGCGCCCTCATACACATCCGGTAGAGCAGTTAAGCCTTTAATTGTTAAAATTGTCGATCCTGCCCAGGATTCCGCGCTATCAGATACTGCAGGAAGACCCGCCATTGGTCGACACCTGATAACTAATTTGGGGTTCGTCTTTATGAGTGGTAAGATGCAATTTCAATGTGACCGGACATGACGATCTTGAATCAGCGCCCTCCAATTGTTAGCGACGGCTTTCAAGGAGACGGTTGTGTTTTTTCACCGAGGAACAGCTTTTGCCATATATGAAACATATGTTTAATTACAGTGTATGACGGAATATCTCAAACAAAAGAAAATCAAGCGTGCCTCCAGTTCTTACTTCCCAAAGCTAAAGAGAAGTATTGCTTTTGGAGGTGAGGAGAAATGGAAAAAAAAACGAGAAACCTACTTTGATGAACTACACAAGCACCTGAAAGCTTGTTAATTCAAGACCAGAGATTTAGCCGATATATTTGAAAGGGTGTTGTTAACTTTGAAAAGCTTTTATCTTTGGAAGAGAAATCGGTTCTATTCAAAAAGCTCTAAAATGTTCAGTGGCGGGGGTGTCTACTAGTAGTTTAGAAAACTTCTCCACATTGTGGTGTTTGTGACACAAACGGCAAGCAGACGCCGCGGAACATGACTCGGGCTGGGCCAGACGGGGCCGGTGTTGTTAATGGCCTAATTATAGTGGGTGTAGACACTGTTCGCTAACTGCCCTCCGACAACTTGCCTGCAAGCTCTCAGTGAACGCACAAACACATGACGTGGACTAAAGTGGGAACTCTCGGATTCCATCGAATTGTCACTTCTATAAATTTGTTTAGACACCAAAACTTAAACCACCTTCTTTACCCATTGATCAGAGAACGCACTGCGCTGTCAAACTCGGGTGGGAGTCGTGAAAAGGAAACGTTCATTGGCTTATGCTAAACTGGGCTGAAGGGCGACTTTGGCATTAAGCCAAGCGACCCCGGCTCAGCGACTCTGCACAGCAATTATCGCAAGAGTAGAACCCAGCGAAACAAGAACTTTGGTCG
Organism: Conus ventricosus; assembly: GCA_018398815.1. Lineage (NCBI taxonomy): Eukaryota > Metazoa > Mollusca > Gastropoda > Neogastropoda > Conidae > Conus > Conus ventricosus. The sequence goes on along the minus strand of JAFLJL010003974.1, from coordinate 14,922 downwards.
CGCAACGCTGAGCGCTCAAATTAGGTCAAACCTGTATTGGAAACATGCTGATTCACAGGATTCTTGTGCTGCCCCACGACTTTGTAATAGTGAAATGGATTCATTTTGCTGCTGGGCTTCATCTTTTTTGCTGCCTTTGGGTGGCCACAGAGTGTACTTTATTCATGTCTTGTTTTATTCAATCAGGCTTTTGTTAATGCTCTGGGTGGCTGCTTGGATCTTGCAACAAAAGAGCCAATGAATCACAAAAAACGCATAGCACCGTCTTGCACCAAGTGGTGTTACACATGACAAATAATAAGTCTGTGTACACACACACACTCCTACCCCAAGGCGCCCCAAGTTATTAATTAAGTTTTTATTTATGTTCCCCAAGTTCGTTAAATAAGTTTTTTAATTAAGTTACTTCAAGTTCTTAATCAGTTCTGATAAGTTTTTAATTAAGTCTCTGTTTAAGTCACCTCAAGATCATATTTAAGTTCATCTTTAAGTACAACCAAGTCTTATCCAAGTTATCTTATAATTATCAAAAATATACAATCTGTTTTTATCTTAAATTGCCAGATGTCTAATATTAGTATACACAGCCTCAAAAACGCGTCATGTTGTGGATGTTCTTGCTCAGCGTTCTTCTGCTTGATCTTAGGAAGTTTATTACATCCTAAGCAACCGCATGATTACAATCTGGTCTATGGAAATGTCTTTTATAGACTCCATGTCTTTATTTATTGACTTTATCATTTTATTAATACGCCATGATCTATTTCTATAAAAAATTTAAAATTAGTTCTTAAATATTTTTGATTATTAATGGATCAAAATGATGCTTTGTTATTGGCGGTTTTAGCGTGCTGTCTTGTTGTCTTTTTCTGTATTTAGTGGTTCAGAATTTTTTTGTGATTGCTTTTGTTTCTGTGCCATTGTGTATATATTTTTAGCCGTAATAACTGCCCCAACAGCAGCAATGGCGCAAAAATGGCAACAGTTTTAAGTTCACTATTCCATGAAGACTTTGGTGCCCTTGTATCACAATGGAGTTTTTATAGGGGCATTGAATTCAACTTGTTCTGGGTCGATGGCGGTTGTTTATGTTTTCATGATGGTTTATATTCTGTTCATTAATTTTTTTTGTCTGTTCCACTCTGCTAATTTTTTTCCTGCTTTACCACGCCCAGCGGATGAGGTAGGCTGTTCAGGGCCCCAACTGGTTCAGTGGTTTTCCTGCTGATTTTCTGGCATGGTTACTTTCTCCACATGGTCAGGTTTCCTGAGTTTGTGATTTTCCAGCTCGTCTTTTGAAGGGAAACAAAATCATATCGGATTTAAAAGATATTAATCAATAGATTAATGGCGATAACAATGTTCCATATCTGTAGTATAGAAATCCACCCTTGAGACTCTAATGACTTTTGTTTGAAAACTGGATCTTGCGTTATATTAATATTAATAATAATATATAGATTTTATATTGCGCGATTCTTGGAATCTTACTCATTGCGCTCTACAATCAACATCATTTACACAACGGGCTGCCTACCTGGGTAGTGCCATCTGAAGATCTGCCAGCTGGGTCTATTCGGTCGTTTTCCCGTGTCATCCAGTCAATATCATTCAATATCGATCACTCATTTTCCGGACTTCCTTCTTGATTTCCTTTTCTCACGCTGGGTGCATGCTTTGTGTAACGTGTCATCCATACCAACGGCCATTAACTGGCCTTCTTTCCGAAAAAGTTGGGTGATGGGATTTTTAGTGTGTGGGTGGCAAGATGTTATGCGTGCGTTCACACACGGACTCGGTTTATGTCTATACGAGGACTGTATGGGAAAGGGAGTCAGAACAATGTAACTACGAGGGAAAAATCCCTGCACCGAACGCCGCCGCGGCGGGGGTTCGAACCCGAACCCCAGGATCACCAAGAATACGAGTCCGGCGCTTACACTGACGCTTTTCCGGCCCCTCATACGTAAGATCTTGTTCTGCATCAGTGGTGCAATCGACTGATCGAGTTTAGTGTACAAACTAAGAAACCGTTTTTGCCCACAACGTTTCCCATTCTAGACCCCAGCTGCGCTTCATACTGTTTATGATACTTTAATAATGTCTTGTGGAGGCATCTGTTGAATCTGTAATGCTGATTCAGTTATCCGGAGGAACTGTTTTGGTTTTTCCAACTGCTGCCAAAGAATACAGCCTCTCCTTTTTGGGCATATTAGCTTGGTTCTATCAAACTTGTCATTCATAAGTTCAGGAAGGTTTAGGCTGGCTTGTAGCTGTAGGAGATTCTTCCTGTTCATGTTTTTTAATAATTATAATTATTGTTATTTTATAAAAATGGCACCGAAAAAAACTGTTACCAACCTTGTATACCATTTGGATGTTATTGGAGGCCTAAGTGTAGGATACTCAAATGCTTGGTAAAAGCTGTTAGAATTTAAACCAGCAGATCTTGGCAAACTAGACTTTGAGGATCAGCAAAGCTGATTTCTATCATTGCAGCTTCGGTTGCACGAAAGATTTTTTTTAGTCAAGCAAGGAATAATTCCAAGGACAGTAGTAATTGTAAATAAAAAAACATTTAATAAAAAATGGCTTTGCTCGTAATGATGATAGGCTGGCGCTGTGGCTGAATGCGTTGCTTTTAGCGGAAGTAATTTGCATTTAGTAAAAACTGCGGGATGACGGCGAGAGAATAAAAGACATAACAATGCTATGGGAGCAACTTAGAGCTGCAACAAGGCGGCCTATGAAAAGCAGAGACTTGGCAGTTAGATTTTATTAAAGGCACACTGAAAAAACAGGGGCATGCAGCTTACATATTTAAAGATGTTGATCAAGCAATAAATACAATATTATCTTGTAACAGCAACCGGTCAGACATTGCCCCCACCAATTCAGTGACTTTTTATCAACCATCGAAGAAAAAACAAAAGATGCAAGAAAATCGCGTTTATTGCCTAGGTATGGACGTCGTGTATTTTGTTGCGCATATATTGGTGAATAGAAAAAGTGAACAATAATCTATTATTCGCCAAAGGATATTGGTAAGGGCATCACAGCAATTAAAAAGCTAAGCCAAGCTGCTGGGAGTCAGTGAACAAACTGCAAAAGAATGGTTATCTTAAACAAGCGATTTGGCAAAATTTATTTACCTGCGCCCAAACGAATACAGAGGACCAACTACTTGTGTGAACACAACTCCAACGACACCCATCAAATGGATCTTTCTATATTACCCTTGATTCGATTTAGACGAAAAAGTTTATGTACGCACTAAACAGTCCATGGGACATGCTTTCAAGATACAAAGATGCGGAGCCATTAACACAAATAGTGCTTCTGCTGTTGCTGTTGCATTCAAACTGATATCCAACGAGGGCCCATTAACTTTCCTCGCTTGATTCAATTCGATGATGGAAAAGAATTAAAGGCCAAGTGAATCAATTATGTTAAAAACTAGGATTCACATTAAAAGTGCATTCATTCCAGGGAGTTCACAGATCACAGCTTAGTTGAAACTTTACAAACAGTTAGCCGAATGACTTGTTTCTTACCAGTTTCACAGAGAGCGTATTGACAATTCTCGCAACACATGAATGGGGTTAGAAGACTGCCTCAGTTTTGCTGCGCAATGGAATAATGAAGAATTAAAAGGGCTAAAGCCCAGTACAAGCATCAAAAGAAAACAATAAAAGTTGCTGAAGAGGTCATTCATCCGGCAAACTATACCTTTTTGGGTTAAAAGTAAGGTACCTTTATTTACCGGGAGAAGCAGGGAAGGGGGCACTCGCATCAGGGCAACGATCAATTTGGAGTATTGATCCTATGAAATAAAAAGAATTGTAAAGATGAATCCGCCCGTGTATTATTTACGAGAAACTGGCACAACAAAACAACCGGCTCCTCAAAGATCTTTTTAGAATGAAGAATGCAGATAATTCCGCAAGACACAGTTCCGCTTTAATTAATTTAGGTTCTCAGTAAGTGCCCAATTGCATATGAAAAATCTGGTTAACAAAACCACCCGTTTTGCGTTTGTTCTTATCTTAAATGAATTCTTTGTTACAACTTTGTGTTGATCTCATGTAGAATATAGATCGTAGCTTTTACGTTGTCATGATGAAAAGTTTATTGAAAACATTGCTTCTTTGTAGTTGTCTGGTGAGATGTTTGAATGCACACGCTGCGAGATATTCCCTTTTTGCTTTCATTATGATTTCTCCTGGCTCGAAATCTGTTCATTTTTTACATTAAAACCAAACCAATACTCTTGATCACCTTTCAGATAATTCATCCTTCATCTTTCCTAAAACCTTTCTTGTTAGTTTTGAATGCAAAGCGAATCTTTAGGGTAATCAGATTATATCATCACCATCCTGCATGCCCTTTATCACTTCATTTCCCTGTCTGTATGATGTCTTCAGTAGGGATATCTATAACAAACTATCTTTATCTGTGTAAAGTATCTCTGGATCAGGATACGAGGGCTTTAAGTAGTCTTAAAGATAACTCTTCATCATATGCTTTGATAATTCTAATCAGTAAACCAATAAATTCAGGGTTTGTCCAATTTGACTTTCTTTTTTTCATCATTATGCAAATAGCTGTTCATGAAATTTTCTGAAGTCATGTTATTAGGTTTTTGAAGTCAGGTTAATGCGTCGTTTCTTTGGTGACTAATCTGACACTTTACGCTTGTGCGGATTATCCATAGTCTTTCAAAAACAGCTGTTGATTCATTCAGCTTGATAAAGTCTTTTCTGAAGGCAATTGTGGATTTAGTTCTGAGATCAGTGTTCTTCATGATGTATGGTGTCATGAACTGTCTTGAATCAAAAGCAATATGCGATGAACTGATGTCGAACTTCACATGTCTTTTAAATTAATTGGGTAGAGATGTCTGTAATGACAGGACATAATTTTTTTTGCCTCGAAGATTTAGGCACAAGTTTAGGTGGTTCTCTTGGATCCATTCTTTAGGCTTTGTGCTGCTTAATGGATAAGTCATTATGCAGGGTCATGGGTTCATGCGGATATTTAAATCATCTCCTGAATGTATCCGCGGGTTGATCAGTTGTCAAACTCGCCCCAACACTTTAATGCCTTTTGACTATTATTCGGATCGCAGCCTGTGTACATTTTTAAAGTTGCGTTAATGGAAGCGATTGCGCCATTGCCCTCCCATACTGTTGTTTGCATCTAAATAATGAGATAGTTAGACCTTTTTCATGGATCATAGTCGTTAAGTATTTGTTGTTTGCTTTACAGTAATGATGCGACGCCAACTAATTCCCCCAGCAATCCGTTTGCAATCATCTGTATCTTTGGTAGGTCAGACAATTAATCAATCTGTTCTCAGTAACTTTTAAGTTTTAACAAATTTTAATAATAAAAAAGAAGCGTCCCATCTCATCCCGGGCGCAGAAAATGTAGGCGCGGGTTCAAGCTATAATGTTTGCATGCAGGTCTTTCTATAATTTTTCAAAGACGTCCGACAACAAACTTACATCGCCATTTAATAGGAGTATGATAGTCTCCATCGTTTTTCACTCTAACTTCTGCCACGCATCTTGAGTCATGCTGGGTATTCAGGAATTCATGATGTCTTTCCTCTAAGATAGAAAAGAAAACGCGCCTTTAGGAGGAAGTGTATCTTCGTCAAACCATTTTCCCAAACTGTTTCATGTACTCATACGGATAAACGCCCCTTCTAACAAGCGTTGGCGTCAAATTTTCTTCGTTTTTGGGCAGGTCTTTAAGGACATAGCCAGTGCCGTAATGATACCATCATGTGTTGCTTAGGTCATAAAAGGACTTGTGATTCAGAATAATGGCACATGTACTTTTCGAGATGTGCAATGCATGACACCCTAAAGGCATCGTCAATGCTTATTATAAGTTGAGAGTTTCGTAACCTCCGCAAGTTATGAAAAGAAGTGGGCAGCTTCCATGTCTTTGGTTCAAAAGTAAGTTGAAGATTGCATTTACTGTGTGCGCTCTCTGAACTTCCCACTAATGTGTTCTTGGTCTCTTACCCACTGGCCACGGCTTAGGCCACCTGGCGATTGGCTTCCTCACTGAGTTCGAAACACAAATCAACATGTGTGGCTGAGTCAACTGTTGTTGGTTTCAGGCGCCATTATGTTTCATGATAAGTTTAGATTATTTGTGATCAGGCGTTACGCACTTGCTGCATGCGTTCTAGATCGGATTTTGCAGCATTTGGCCCTCTATAAATTCTGGTTTCGAATGGGCGCCATCCGACCTGACAATAATGGAAAGCTATATGAACAAATCTGCATGATTACTCACTAGGGCTGTTTTAGGAAGTCTCTGTGGGTGTTGGCCTCATAAGGAAATTGAGTGATTCAAAGTTCTGCGTAAAACAAGATATGGAGAATGCGCTGCCGTTTCCAAGTTCTTATAAACTAACTTTAGATTCCTAGCGGGGCGCGTAATTAGTTCTGTATTACAGTCTACAGAACTTTTACAATGTTTTTTTGTTCACTCGCGGTTGCACAGATGGAATTCTTGTTAATCATTTTTGGCAGAATTCTTTTGGTTAGGGTTTTTTGAAAGTATGCGCCAATAATTGCTCATTGTCGTATCAAGTGTGTAATGTGTAGCACGCTGGTGAAAGCTTCAGTGTAAGTCAACATGATTTTTGCCTGGGATCACCTATTGTTGGGCTGTTCTTGGACACTTTACTAGGCAGTAGATTTGTTTCTTTCATCCCATGTGTAGACTTTAACAGTTATTGGTTTGTTTTGTTCTTCAAAATGATCAATTGGTTACATAAACGGGGTAAGGATATATTCACTAAAGTTGAGATCCTTGCTGTTAGGTTATAAGTTAGGTTCTCTCTCTCTGCGTTTGTTCGCGGACATGATGCAGCTTGCAAGCATACTCTCACCACATTGAAACATGTCGTATGAATTCTTTATGTTTAAAACTGCTCTCTTTAAAACCAACTCTCTGGGCAGGGAATGTAAGCCTTGCTTCATTCGGTGCACTTATTAGCCTGTTTTAATCTAAATCTCTAAGTCTTCGCCCTATGCCAAACCAGAGCCTCTCATTTTAGCTTCTTCAGCGGCAGCGTCAAACTGTTGTGTAAGCAGGTCGTTCTGCCCAAACCGGTGTAAGTCATAGAGGAAAGAATAGTTGTTGTTTTTAGTTGAGACCCAGACTTCTAGATTTTCTTCATTTATTGTTACTAGTCGATTAAAACAGCTAACATTCTTTAAACTGGCGGGTCTATTGTTATGTTACTTGGAACTTGAGAATTAGCATGAAACAAACATTGCCTGTACGTTTGTTGGGTCAATGACTTCTAAATCAATATCATTCAGTGCCTTTGATAAACGCTCTATCTCAAGCATTTCCTTCAAACAATTCATTGAGCCTTATATATCTTAGCAAGCTGCTTTCTTTTCTAAGCCAACATATTTATTTAAATAAAAAAAATAACGGCTTAAGCAGAATAAATTTCGACGGGTCTTTTTGTGCTTGGGATCTTAAACTAAAGTATAAACACCCTTCGATGTTGTTGCTGTGAGCTGTTTAGAGCAGTAGTTTAATGTTCTCGGTTTACTTTTTTTAAGCATTCCTGTTTTATCTGCTCGGGGTCTGCTGTTGAGAAAATACTTGTCCCCGCCTTTCTTTGAAGATCAACTTTTGTCTTTTGTAGTCATCAAATCGGCCTTTAAACGATTAAAATTTTCATCCGTTGATGTGTGAGGTTCAGCTAGGTGCTTTATTTTTATCAGCCTTGAACGAGCTTATGTTTAGCCGTTATTAGTTGAACCATAGCTGTGTGCTTTTGGAGTTTAGTTTTTATTTTTTGCTAGCTGCACTACAGCTAATGACACAGGCCAACGAGCTAAAGAAAACTGCCTAGAGGTAAAGCCGCGGGTGCGCTTATGCCGTTAGCTAGAGGACCAAAACACTCGTTCTGCTGAGAGATCGCTTATAGTACGATGTTTCCAGTATTAACATTTGTAACGCAATAAGGCAGCGAATACTTCGTTTGGTTTTTGCTGTATTTTGATAGGTCTTGGCTCTAGTAGTTTTTGTTGCATTTGCGTAATGTTGGTTAATCTGAGGTTGTTTATCGTTAGGACTTTATACTATCCCTTCTTTGGCGCGCTGTAGGCACATTTGGATATAACGGAACAGAATGCTTTTTTAAAATATAATTAATTAGTATACTACATCTTTCTTAAGCTGTTTATTTTCCTATATTAGTTGAACGCATCATAGATTAAAACAAATGTACATTTAGCGGTTTTATCGGCTTCTTCGTCTTATCTATTTGATTTGTTTATTACGTCTTTCACAAGTCTCCCGCTTCATGCAACTGATTATCCTCTGTTGACCTTAGGTCAATCCATAAACCGTTAATTTGTTTGTTAATTAATAATAGCCTAAAATTGTGAAGATGGAAATCTTTAGGACACAGGTCTGCTGTAGGACTTCTACCCCTCCCACCCCCTAAAGACAATTTTATTATTTCGTCAAAATGATGATAAGTCTAAGCCCGCTAGCGTAGAATTTGGTTAGGACTACCGTCATTTGTGTACATTGCACTTTCGTTATTTTAGGATTAAAAAACTTTTCACTTGCTCTTTTTGAACGGTTTTCTTCATCGTCACACAGCAATAAAATACCTTTAGCGAATGTGGTGCTGTGGTGCTAAAACTAAAATTCCATTAGTGTCTGCCCTGCTTCTGGAATATGGTGTATGATGAATCACTCTTTCGTATATATTGATTAATTTTGACTGATATGGAGGCTCAATCAGACTTGCTTAATCATGGTTGCTAACAACGTCAAACTCTATCGTAGAGTCGAATGCTGTACTTTGCTTCGGTGTCTGATGATTTGATACCCGTTTGTTATTCATTAAAAGTTAGGTCATATGACAATCTGTATTTTAATGCTCTTGAAAGTATGTGCATGCCTTTTTTTTTAACAACTCAAAAATCTAAGGGTATGGAAACAGCGATTTCTCGTACGCAAACTTTACAGCTGTATTTTTGCCGTCTTTAGTATCTGCGGCACCTATTCTATGTTTTAGCGTTTCTTCCATTTTCAATTCCTTGAAACGCAAGATCAGCCTTTCCTTCCCGGCAGCCATAGAATCAGAATGGTTAAAAATTGTCTGCATTGTGATAAAGTAAATATTTCTTGCCACTCAAGTTTTATAGAAATTTCTAACGCTTGCCCGCCCCAGATTTGTACAACTGATCCAGTTTGTGTTGTTGTTGAACGAGTTCTATTTTTGAAAGTAGACGGGCAGGAGCGGGCACATCACTTCACTCGCGCTCTTAGGTCGGGAAATTTGAAGAGTAAGAATTTGATCGCATAATAGTAGATGGATTTATTTGGCAAACAGTAATTTCCGCTTTTATTTCACTTCACGCCTACGGGCTCTTTCAGTTTTCTATGCGGGTCAAGAATCGAGCCGTTTGTTTGCTGCGCCATTTTATAAACAACATAAAAAGTTAATTATTTAAAAACATGGCCAGAATTGAAGGTGAAGAAGTTTATGATGTTTTTTGATCCTGGAGACGACATGAGTGAAATGATACCTTTGACGCGGCCATTCGCTCATGCTCACTCAAATGCGGCAATGAATTTAACAGAATCGTAAGGTAAATCATTTTACGAAAGTTAGTGTCAAGAACCTCCCGAATTTATAGACCCAAATGATTTTGAATTAAAGTTGTCATTTGTCTGTAAAAAAACGATCAAGGGCAACTTGTTCGGCTTTACTAACTAAACCAGGGACCCATCCAAGTTTTTAGCCAAGAGTTCAATTATACAAAGACTCAGTGTGTTATGATCATAAATCGCCTGCTGGTCTTGTTAGACCGAAATTAAGGGCGGAGGCAGTTTCTAAACTTCAAAACACACTGCAGAACTCCCAACAGCCTAACCAAAATACAACAACATGGAACTTGAAGAATTAAATCAATGGCAGATGAATTAATAATGCAATAGAAGCATGTAACCAGTAGTTTTTCAGAAGAAAACAGCATTAAAGACTATACACGTCTCAACACTACCATGCGAGAAAATGCGGACCTTGTCATGCTTTGAGAAGCATAGAGGCGAATTATTAACCAACAATTTAGCCAAAAAACTAGGTGAACTTGATGGGCATATAAGAAGAGAAAAAGAAAAAACTCGTTGAGGCGGAATGACGCCGGACTTAGGGCATGATATTAAAGAAAGAATAACCCAAAGACTAAAGATCTGGAACAAGAAAGATCAGCAAGACTAGAAGTGATGACTACTAACCAGGACCAAGTACGAATCAAGTGAATAGAAATAAGAGAAACTATCCGAAAAATTTTTATATTGAAGTCACATGTAGCAGAACGATTAAAAACGTGTTTAGTGAGCAAGGGGCGTCACATTAGCAAGCGTTATAATCTGCCTTAGGATTTGCAATAAGTTCATGGTAATGGCTATTACAGGCGGTGGTGGAGGGAAAGTTCCCAGTGCCTCCGCCGCCATCGCCTCCATCTCGCTGATAAAATCTTGGGTAAAAAAAAAAAAATCAGCTTGATAATCTTGCAAGTTTATTAAAAAATTAGCTGGTAAAAGCCTAGTGGACGCTTTACAGGTATTTTGGGGAGGATGTCAGCTGGCTTTTTTTGTCTACTGCAAGCAAAGTTGTTGGCTTTAGGGCCGAGGCACTTATGGACATTAGTTCTTGTATATTGTTGAGGTTACTATTTTAGTAAGTTAAAGGACCAAGTAATCTCATGCAGTTAATCCGAGATATCAAGCGTGTCGTTTCATATTCATGGTCATCGCGTACAGAGTCCGCGAGTTTGCTGAGTCTTCAATGGCCTTTGGGCTTGGGGCCACGGGTTTAGTATGACTTAATCTTGGGACGTTCTTTATTGTTTGTAATATTACTGGCTCAGAATTTATGTCGTTTTTCCCACTTCCGTTCATTGCCTGCTGTAAGATTTTCATTATTATAGTTTATTATTATACCTATCTGGGTATGTGGTCAGAAGCAGCATGTATAACCAGTGACAACAAGCATGTTATTTCGATCTTGAGTATTGTTATACATTTTGGTACTTTAATACTTGAAGGGCAAATCAACTGTAGAATTAATGGCGTCCTCTAAATTTGCTAAGTATTGTTTTTGTGCATCAAAGCCAGTAGAAGGATCAGTTATGCTTGATCTTGCCTGTGCTTGCGAACCTAGCAAACACCAAACGTAAGTACGAATAGAGTCGTTTATTCGTTCTATTCCCGCTCTAGTTAGGCCCTTAGAAGTGTCTAAGATAAATGTTGTCCATGCTGTTTTATGCTCTTGCTGTAGGGACCCGGGCTGAACAGTTGGGCCTGAAAAGAAAGTTTTGAAAGGAGGATGCCAGTCATAGTTATACTTTCTGTGCGTGCCCCGAAAATAAAGGTCGCCTAGGCCATGATTATGATCCAACTTTTGTCTAAAGGCTGTCTTGATGTTAATATTGAATTCGTTACAGATCCTTTCAAAAGTCTTCATGTCTATTCTGTTGCTGAGTGGATTAAACGGTTTGTCATTTGGCAATGGCGCTTGCAATTCAGTCAAAATACGTCTAAAGGTGTAATAGAAATGAAATCTGTACACTGACCTCACCAAAGGATCATGGTGATTTAAATGATCGGCATACGACACTCCACACCCAGTTGATGCGCAAAACACAGCAAAGTTTAACTGGTTCTGATAAAACTGCATCGGATGACTAAACCACGCTTTCTTGATGTGGTCGTTTTCAATAGGGGGGTTAAGATATCTGCTTAATGGAGTACTCACCTTTTTATGAAAAGAGGCAGTCTGGGTCACAGCAATGTCAAGAGTATCAGTTGCTATATTTTTAAGATTGTAGTGCGGCCCAACAGAATATTTTGCATCAGTATATTTGAATGCACTCATTTTTAATTTGTTTTAAAAAATGTTTGTAACAATAACAACCCAAGACCGTCCTTCGTTTTTAGAACATGCTATTGATAACGAATGCGGAGCCAAAATGGTTGCACTTCATGAAATTTTTACAAAGTCGTATGGTTTAATATAAGTGAAACCAGGAAGAATAATAAGGTTCTAAAAGTTGACAAAACAGGGGCCAAAGTTAGCCAGTTAACAATAGCTGATGGTTATTACGGGTTTTGCTCACTAAAAGAAGCAATGAGTAACTTTGACATTACTCTCAAACTTACAATGCAAATCTAAAAACAATGTTAACATTCAAGCCTGAAGAAGAAGGAGGTTACTATTTTGATAAAGAGCTAGCTAAAATGTTAGGCTTTACAGCTAACAATTATATATTTAGAGTTACACCAACCAAAACTACTTATGAGGGGGAAAGCCCGCTCGATCTTGCATTACATTCATTACTCTATGTTCATTTGGATGAGCTGAGCACTGATGAAAACTTATATGATGGAAGGCCCTCAACTGTTTTAAGAGCTCTTCCATCAGGGAAAGCTGCATATTGCGATTATGAAATTATACAATTCCCTAATTTACAGTTTAAAGGATTAGTTTGTGGGAGGGTTGGATCATTTAATATAAAAATCAAAGACAAAGCGGGGAAAGTTGTAAAATGTGATAAACTGCACATTGTTTTGGAAATAAAATAATACGTTACTAAAAAATAATGTCGCGTGGGCCAGAAGAATCGGGAGTTACATTAGCGCCTGTGAGGTGTATAACCTTAGAATTAAAAGACTTGCAGACGTTGCGGACTTTGAACAGAACGGTGAGATAGGCGCTTTGTATGGTTTTGAGTACACTAAAGATGGTGATTATAAACGCAAAGAGGTTGGCAACAGCAAAAAGTTTCCTAAACTAGAACAACTGCGCAATCTAGAGGCAAATAATGTTGGCCAGTATGAATATAAAATAGTTCGAAAACCTGACCTCAAATGGCACTTAGAACCATATTTAGAATGGGACATAAAATTTGAATTCATAAGTCCATTTACATATTTTAGCCGCCAAAAAAGTTTCAGAAAAGCATTCAACTCTGGCCCTTTACATGTAAGTCTTATGCCGGACGACAATAGTCGGAAAGAAATTGAAATAACGCCGTATGGGAAAAAGCAGTACATCCTCCACAGAAAAGAAACAGTTGTAAAAAAAGCTTCTACAAAATTACAGTTCTTTCCAAGCAGAAAATTAGGAGACACGTTCACAATGATATTTGAAATTTCTGTCTTTAAAGATGTGGAGAGGGATGGGGTTGTGGGCGTTAGTGACGACCTTATAAAAGGAATTAATATTAGCTGGCAAAACTTAGATGTTAAACGTCTTAACGTTACCATCGTCGTTCTTCACAATGGCGAGGATATTAAGATCATAACAACAAGCAACAAAATCAATGTTGACTTAAATAGAAACAATCTTACAGAACTGAATTGGATTAATCTTACACATTTAGGCCTCATAGGGATTTATTATACTGAACAAGTTTTGACAGAGAGTATGATAAAAATAATAACTGGATTAGATTAAACTCTGTTATAAAACTATGGAGCAGTTAAACTTTATGACAAAAACTCCTCATTGCTCATTGATTTGTGGGCAAACTGGTTGTGGAAAAACAATATTTATCCTCAACCTGTTACAAACAGTTTATCGTTATAATTTTGATCATATTGTGATTTTCTGCCCAACACTTAAATGGAACAAAGCATATCATGATAGAAGGTTTATATGGACAGATGATGACATATATTTAGTTGATCCTAGCAATAAACTGAGTGAGTGTTTAGAACAGTTTTATAGACTGTTTGAAGGAACGCAGACACTATTTATTATAGATGACTGTTCGGCAGAAAGAGACATAGTTAAAAAAAGAAATACTTTGTCAAAACTGGCTTTCAGTGGAAGACATGCCAGGATAAGTGTGTGGATTTTATGCCAAAAATATAACTCGGTTTTAAAAGACTTTAGAGAACAGTTAAAGACTGTAGTTTTATTTCACATGAAAGACAGAGACTCATTTGAAGAATGTTTGCGCGAAAATGATGTTATTGAAAATGACCAGGAAAAACACAGGATTAAGCAAAAATTAAAATCTGAAAAGTTTAGTAAATTAGTATTGAAAACGGATAACCCTACACAGTATGTTTGTTTGTAGATAATCGTTATTTTTTGGTTATTGAAGTCTTACTTGTCAGAGAACTAATAAATGCCGCTTTTAGGCCACTTTCGCCCAAAAACTTGGTGGAGGAGCACGTGGGGTAGAACAGACATTTCCCTGTTCTCTTGAGTTGAGTTGAGTCTTCTCTCTCTCTCTCTCTCTCTCTCTCTCTCTCTCTCTCTCTCTCTCTCTCTCTCTCTCTCTGTATGTATGTATGTATGTATGTATGTATGTATGTATGTATGTATGTATCTGTCTGTCTGTCTGTCTGTGTGAATGCCTATCTGTCTGTCTATCTCTCTATCTATCTGTCAATCCATTATCCCTCAATATAATTATCAACATTATTTCAAAGAAAAGCACAATGCACAGATTTATGCCTCCACTTAAGAATGTTGGAAAGGGTTGTTCATTTGCTTGTTTGGTCGTTCCTTCATATGAGAGAGAGAGAGAGAGAGAGAGAGAGAGAGAGAGAGAGAAGAGAGAGAGAGAGAGGGGAGCGAGGAAGGAGAGATAGAGAGAGAGAGAGAGAGAGAGAGAGAGAAGGAGAGAAGAGAGGAGAGAGAGGGGAGCGGGAAGAGAGATAGAGAGGAGAGAGAGAGAAGAGGGGGGGAGCGAGGGAAGAAGATGAGGAGAGAGAGAGAGAGAGAAGAGAAGAGAGAGAGAGAGAGAGAGAGAGAGAGAGAGGAGCGAGGAGAAGTAGAGAGAAGAGAGAGAGAGAGAGAGAGAGAGAGAGAGAGGAGGAGAGAGAGAGAGAGAGAGGAGA
>JAFLJL010003973.1:0-51346 GCA_018398815.1 Conus ventricosus | reverse complement strand
GATGCTTCAAACTGCATTACAGTCATCATAGAAAGAGGGCGATGCTCAGGTAACATGCATTGCACGTTCAGAAAAGTACATGTTCACTTTAAATAACATGTCTTTTTATGACTCTATGCAGCACATGATGGGTTCATTAGAGTCGCTGGCTATGTCCTTGAAGTCCTGCCCAATAACGGAAGAATATTTTGACCCAACACTCACTAGAAAGGGCGTTTACCCTTATGAGTACATGAACAGTTGGGAAAGGTTTGACGAAGACACACTTCCGCCTAAAGACGCGTTCTTTTCTAGTCTCAGAGGAAAGGACATTAGTGATTCTGATTACCAGCATGCTCAAGATGCGTGACAGAAGTTAGAGTGTAAAACGATGGGAGACTATCATGATGCATACTTGATGGCTGATGTATGTTTGTTGGCGGACGTCTTCGAAAATTATAGAAAGACCTGCATGAAACATTATAGCCTGGATCCCGCGCATTACATTTCTGCGCCCGGGATGAGTTGGGACGCTTTTCTTAAAGTTTACTGGAGTACAGATTGATTTATTGTCTGATTTACCAATGATTCAGATGATTGAAAACGGATTGCGTGGAGGAATTAGTATGGCGTCGCATCATTACTGTAAAGCAAACAACAAATACCTAGATGATTATGATCCTAGTAAAAGGTCTAACTATCTCATGTATTTAGACGCAAACAATCTGTATGGATGGGCAATGGCGCAATCGCTTCCATTACGCAACTTTAAAATGTACACAGAAGACAATCCGAATAATATTCAAAAAGCATTAAAGTGGTTGAGCAGTTTGACGCCGGGTCAACAGCGTGGATACATTCTAGAAGTTGACTTAGAATATCCTAATGAACTCCATGACTTGCATAATGACTATCCGTTAGCAGCAGAAAGCCTAAAGATGGCGAAAACAGAGCCCCCTAAACTTGTGCCTAATCTTCGAGGCAAAAAAATTATGTCTGTCATTACAGACTTCTACAATTTTATTTAAGACACGGTTTGAAGTTGACAGCTGTTCATCGTATAATTGCTTTTGATCAAGAACAGTTCATGAAACCATACATAATGAAGAACACTGATCTCAGAACTAAAACCACAGATGCTTCAGAAAAAGACTTTTTCAAGCTGATGAACAACAGCTGTTTTGGAAAGACTATGGAGAATGCGCACAAGCGCAAAGATGTTAGATTGGTCACCAAAGAGAACGAAGCAATTAAGCTGACTTCAAAACCTAATTATCAGGACTTCAGAAGATTTCATGATCAGCTTTTTGGCATAATGATGAAAAAAAAGAAAGTCAAATTGGACAAACCTGTATTTATTGGGTTTACCGTTTTAGAATTATCAAAGCTTTTGATGTTAGAATTTCTTTATGACTACTTTAAGCCCTTGTATCCAGAGTCCAGAGTACTTTACACAGATACAGATAGTTTTGTTTATAGATATCCCTACTGAAGATATCTATAAAGACATGGAAATAGAAGTAGCTAAAGGGCATGCAGGATGGTACGACACATCCGATTATCCTAAAGATTCGCCTTTGCATTCAATTACTAACAAGAAGGTTTTAGGAAAGATGAAGGATGAATTATCTGGAAAGGTAATTAAGGAGTTTGTTGGTTTAAGGTCGAAAATGTACAGTATTTCAAGCCAGGAGAAAACCATTAAGAAAGCAAAAGGAATATCTCGTTGCAGTCCGCCTATCGCACTGGACACAGTACAGAAACTGCTCTGCTGAAAATAATAAACGATCTTCTCTCTGCTCTGGATAATGGTCAGGTTTCACTGCTTTCTCTTCTTGACTTGTCCGCTGCCTTTGATACCATTGATCACTCCACCCTCCTCACTAGACTTCAACATACTTTTGGCATCTCTTCTCACGCTTTGGCATGGTTTTATTCTTACCTTTCTGGTCGAACCCAAATTGTCTCTGTCAATGGTTTTTCTTCAAGCTCTGCTGACTTGAATTATGGTGTTTCCCCAAGGCTCTGTCCTTGGTCCCATTCTGTTTGTTCTATATACCCAACCCATCTCTGACATTGTAGCCCATCATGACATTTCACACCACTGCTTCTCTGATGACAATCAAATCTACATTTCTGGTGACATCTCTCTCCTCTCCTCCATCATTGATCGCTCACAGCTCTGCATCTCTGACATAAAGGCATGGATGACTTGCAACAAACTTCAGTTAAACAATGACAAAACTGAACTGATCTTCATTCTCCCAAAACGGCTCATGTCTACAATCTCTGTTCCTTCTTCTGTCCAACTTGGTACCTCTCTCATTCAGACCTCTACCACTGTGCGAAATCTAGGCGTTGTACTTGATCAGACACTCTCTTTTCAAAATCAATTTCTTCTATCTGCCGTGCTTGCTACTTGGAGCTTCGGCGAATCAGTTCTGTGCGCCACCTTCTGTCTGAAGAAGCCACCAAGACTCTGGTTTCTGCTTTCATTCTTTCAAGACTTGACTACTGTAATTCTCTTCTTGCTGGCTGTCCACAGAATCTTCTTGCAAAATTGCAGAAAGTCCAAAATAATGCTGCTCGCCTTGTCTCGAAATCTCCGAAAACCTCTCATGTTTCTCCCTTGCTTAAATCTTTGCACTGGCTTCCTGTTGAAAAACGCATCAAGTACAAACTTTCTTTGCTCTGTTACAAGGCATTGGATGGCCTCGCTCCATCTTCCCTCTCTAAACTTCTGTCGACCTATACTCCTTCCAGACAGCTTCGCTCTTCCTCCGACACTCGCTTTAAATGCAGATCCCTCGTTTTCGGGCAGAAACACTTGGTGAACTTTCATTTACTTTCAGGCTCCCTTCCTGCTGGAACAATCTCCCTTCTGCACTCCGAAACTCAAACAGTCTTTCTTCTTTAAAGTCCTCCCTCAAACAACTCTCTTCAAAACAAAAATTTTTTTTCTGCTCCTTCGCTGGGTGTTGGGTGTGTGGCGTGTGTGTGTGTGTGTTTGTGTGTGTGTGTGTGTGTGTGTTGGTGTGTGTGTGTGTGGTGTGTGTGTGTGTGTGTGTGTTAGGGCTTATTGCTGTAAGCGCTTAGGGCTTTTGTTTAAGATTAAGCGCACAAATGTTCCTTATTATTATTATTATTATTATTTTTAAATTATTTTTTATCTCGCATGTTGTGCAGTCAAACATATCGCATGACCAACTACAAAGAACATTGTTTTGACAATAAGACTTTTCATCATGACAACGTAAAACTGCGATCTAATCTACATGAGATCAACACAACTGTTGTAACAAAGAAGTCATTAGATAAAACAAACACAAAACGTGTGTTGTTAATCCAGAGTTTTCATATGCATATGGACATTATAGAACCCATAAACAGAGGGGTTTAATTTTTCAATCATCTTTAAACGCAAGACTAATTATAGCATCACCCCAATTCATCTAAATCTTTCTCATGTTTGTTTGGATGTGCTTGAATTTTTTCTATTATTTCAAGATATCCTTTTTCCCAATTTGGGATTTTGGATTTTATTTGATCTAGATGGGTTACATGGATTGATTAATCTTCGTAAAAATTTCCCTTAATAGCAAATTTTTTTCAAATGATTCCTGTATCAATTCTGCGGTCTTTTTCTTTATCAACCTGTTTCGTTCTGTGCTTCCTTCTGAGCTTCCATTTTGACTTAAATATATTTATTAAATTTAAAATTAATTAAAGCGGAACTGTGTCCCGGTGGGAAATTTTCTGCAGTTCTTCCTTTACAAAGATCTTTTAGGAGCTGTTGTTTGTTGTGTCAGTTTCTCGAAATAAACACGGGGATTCACTTCAACCCTTTTATATTTCAATTTGGGTCAAAACTCCAAACTGGATCGGTTGCCCTGATCGAGTGTCCCTTCTGCTCTCGGTAAATAAGGTACCTTACTTTCAAACCAAATGGTATAGTTTGTGGTTGTACTGGGTTCCTTCAGAACATTTATTGTTTTTCTTTTGATTGCTTTTACGGTTTTAGTCCTTAATTCTTCATTATTCATTGCGCGCAAAGTGAGGGCAGTCTTCTACTAAATTCTGTGTGCGAGAATTGTCAACAGCTCTCTTGATTACTGGTAAGAAAAAGTCTTCGGCAAGTTTTTTTTAAAATTTCAATAAGCCTGTGATCTGTGAAATCCCGGAATGCCTCTTTTAATGGTAACTCTATGTTTCAACAATAATTGATTCACTTGACCTTTAAATTCTTTTCCATCACGACTTTAATCATGCGAGGATAAGTTAAGGGGCCTCGTTGGGATATCAGTTGTATAGCGACAGCAACAGCAGAAGCACTCTTTTGTTTTATGGTTCCGCATCTTTGTATCTTGAAGCTATTTTCAATGACTGTGGTGCGTACTTAAATCTTTTTTTCGTTAATCGTAAACAGAGGGTAAATATAGAGTCCATTTGATGGTGTCGGTTTGGTATTGTATTCAAAAGTGGGTTCTCCGTATTTGCTAGGCGCAGGAAAAAATTTGCCAATCGTTGTTTAGATAACCCTTCTTTGCTTTTTTGTTCACTGACTCCCGCTCTTGGCTTAGCTTTTTGATAGCTTTATTTCCCTTCCAATATCCTTTGCGACTAATAATTTTGTTCTTTTTTATTCAGCCAATATTATGCGCAAAAAAATACACCGGTCATACCCGACAATAACGCGATTGTTTTTGCGTCTTTGTTTTTTTGATGGATGATAAAAGTGCTGAATTTTGGTGGGGCAAAGTCTGGATTGGTTTGCCGTACAAGGTATATTCTTTTATTGCTTGATCAACATCTTTAAACGTGAAACGCATGCCCCGTTTTCAGTGTTATTAATAAAATCTAACTCTCAAATCTCTCTTTTCATAGTGATCTGTGCTGCGCTAGTTGCTCCCCCAGCTTTGTTGTCTTTTTCTTTCGCCGTCATCCCCTAGTTTCAAACCGAATTACTTCCCCTAAAAGCAGCGCATTAAAACCCCAGCGCCACCTATATCATTTCGAGTGAAACCATTTTTTTATAAATGTATTTTTTTTCATATTTTATTTTGGAAATTTTCCCTTGTTAATAAAAAATCTTTCGTGAAAATGAAGCTGCAATAATAGCGATTAGCTTTGCTGAATCCTCAAAGTCTAGTTTGCCAGATCTGCTGGTTTTTTTTTAACAGGCTTTTACCAAGCATTGAGTACCTACACTTAGCCCTCCAATAACGGCAGAATGGTATACAAGGTTGGCAATAGTTTTTTCGGTGCTCATATTAAAAAATAAAAAAATTATAATTAATAAAAAACATGAACAGCGAGATCTGCTAGGGGCTACAGAGCGGCCTACACTGTTTTGGGAAACTTACAAATGAAGAAGTTAAGATCAAGTTTTAATAGCCCAAAAAGGAAAGGTTGTATTCTTTGGCAGCATGTGGAAAAACAAAACAGTTCCTCGGAACTGAATTCAGCATTGAACAGATTCAACAGATGTTCCACAAGACATTATAAAGTATCATAACATTATGAAGCGCAGCTGGGGTCGAGAATGGTAAAAAAGTGTGGGACAAACGGTTCTTAGTTTGTACACTAAACTAGTCAGTAGATTTGCTCCATTGATTCTGAACAAGATCTTACGAAATGATTTAACGCGGGATCGTTTAACAAAAGTCATTAAGTCTCTAAGCTGTGATTTATATTACAGATTTGGAACATTGTTATCGCCATAATCATGGATTAATTCTTTTAATCATATAGTTTTTATTTCCTTCAAAATGAACGAGTCGGAAAATCACAGAATCAGGAAACATTGAACCAGAAAACACTGAATCAAGTCGAGAAAGTGCCCCAGTAAACATCCTGGGCGTGTTGCAGCAGGGAAAAGAGGGGCAGAGTTAAACAGACAAAGAAATTAAAGTTACAATCACAGAATATAACTCATAATGAAACATAACACCGCCAACGCCAACAGTTGATCCAATGCCAGCTCCAGAACAAGAGCAAGTTAATTTAAGGGGCACCAAAGTCTTCATGGAATATTGAACTTAAAACTGTTGCCATTTTTGGCGCCATTGCTCTGCTGGGGGCAGTTATTACGGTTAAAAAATTTATAAAACAACAGCAACAAAAACAAAGCACCAAAAAAATTAAACCCAACTAAATGCAGAAGACAACAGCCCCAGCACCGCCCAACAAAAAAAATTTCATTTTCTTTCCATTTCAAAGGGAATAATATTTTTATAAAAATAGATCATGGCGGTTTTATTATTTTTTTTAAAAATGATGAAGTCAATAAATAAAGACATGGGGTCTATAAAAGACATTTCCATAGACAGAATTGAATCAATGCGGTTGCTTAGGATGTAAGAACTTCGTTAAGATCTATGCTGCCCAAATCTCACACCAGGGCGTTAAGCAAGACATCCTAAACGATGACGCGTTTTTTGAGGCGTGTGTGTACTATTTTAACATCTACTTTAAGATAAAAACATAAATTGTTTTTTGATAATTAAAGATAACTTGAATAAGAACTGGTTTACTAAAGGACGACTTAATTACAATCTTGAGGTAACTTAATTAAGAACTTAATTAAGAATTTAAATTTAAAGAACTATTAAGAATTTAATTAAGAACTTAATTAAGAACTTGGGGAGGGACTTAAGTAAAAACTTAGAAGTGACTTAAGTGTGTGCATGCATGGGGTGGGGGTGGTGGGAGGTGGGGTGGGGTGGGGCATGCGTGGGGTGGGGGGTGTGCATGCGGGGGGTGGGACAAAACACACAAACACCAAAAAACAAACAAGAAGTGAAACAAACTAGGGCCACTTCTTGCTTTGTGACTAAACAGGTGGGGTCCCGCGCGCACCTCAATCAACTGGGCCCAAGTGATCACAGTATGTCGTTGACCTAGTTTGCCGCTAAAGCTTTGCAGGTGCGCTTTGCAGGCCAAGTGATCACAGTAGGGTCGTTGGCCTAGTTTGCCGCTGAGCTTTGCAGGTGCTGACGTCATTGGCGGCAAGCGTCACAGTAGGGTCGTTTGGCCTAGTTTGTGCTGTGCTCCTCTTTCTAAACCAGGCTTGCAACTGGCTTTGGCAGAGATTCAGAGTTATTGCTGTAGCCGAGTTTTTATGGCGGCTCTAATCGCCAGTAGTGTACATCCGTCGTTGTATATTGGAGCATTTATATGAAGATAGTGCTGGCCACACACTACTCTCTCCATACTGGTAGGATGTACTAAGGCCTGCAAACCCCTATCTAATTTTGTTTGCCAGAACCTCCGAAAATCGTTATCCAGTTGCAAAATTTTAAGAATGGTTTGGCGTTTGCTACACAGTTCATTTATACTGATTCCTAGCTTGTGAATTTAGGATAGTTTAAAAACACGCAGAAAGTTGCATGATTTTTCCTAGCATACAAATCAGCCATGTTCACCTCCCCCTTTAGAAATGAACGCCATGTTTGATGCGTTTTTTGTTTTTTTAAAAATGACTTTAGCTTTCTCAAACCAGCGGCCAACATCAACGCGTGATGGATTGTTTTGCTTTGGCCAACTTTCAACAACCAGCGCCATTTATTAGATAAGGAACCATCTCATCATAGTCAAACACATATTGAAACCGGCTACATCTTGTTCAGCAATATTTCTTTCAGCGTTTTCTTTTCTTGAACCAACAAACCTTTAAGATAGTCGTGCATTTCCAAAGCAGTTGGTTCACTTTTTTCTTTTTCTCCGCCTTCTAGAAAAGCAATGCTTCTTTTCGTTTTTACTGGCAGAGAACATGGTTCACCTAATTCTTTTTTCGACAAAAACTCTAACATGCAGTTAAAGTAAAAATTATGGTCTTCAATAGCACAAACCTGTTCTTCGGTAAACCGGTTCGCCATTTTAGATAACACAAACAAGCACACAGCACAGTAAACGCGTCGTGCTCGTCCGGCAGTCCCGTGGGAGAATGATGAAACCGGTGTTGGTTACCTAGTCATGTGAGCGCCGTAAGCCTACGCTGATTGGTCGGGCTGTGACATCGGCCCATCACGTGGTAGTGTTAACGTGGCAAGAAGTTTCAAGAACGTTAGCTGATGCAATATGTTGTAAATGGGGCAGGCTGGGGCGGGAGGGAGTGGGTAAAGAGGAGGGATAGAGGGGTAGGGAGGAGGTGTGGTGGTATTGATTTTTTGGCCCCCCTGTTTGTCAGCGGGGCGCTCAGCCTGCTAAACTTGGAACGCAAACACTATTTATTATAGATGACTGTACAGCAAAGAAAAACTTTGTCAAAACTGGCTTTCAGTGGAAGACATGCAGAGAACTAATAAATATGTGTGTGTGTGTGTGTGTGTGTGGTGGCGCGCGCATACGCACGTATTTTGTGAAACGCCGAACACGTATGTCTATAGCTCCGAGACTGGTCCTCTCCTCCCTGTCTAAATGAAAAATATCATTTAACCCCGAGCAATCCTCGCCACACGTTGCTCTGAGGACAACTTGACCTTAACGGGCTTTGGCTGAATAGAAGTCTCTCTCTCTGCTGACGACCCCACGCTGTAGTAAGTAACGGATGGGCCTAGTGCACCAGCACCGCCGTTTGTATATGGGGCGCGTTCAGCCACGGCTGTTTTTTCCCCTACGTTACTCTATGGGGGTGTTCAGCCACAGCTGCTTTCCCTACGTTACTCTCTGAAAAGTTAGTAAATTAGTATTAAAAACGGATAACCCTACCCCATATGTATGTTTGTAATAAATCGTTATTTTTGGTTATTGAAGTCTTACTTGTCAGAGAACAGAGAAATCAGGTTCTAAGAGTCACCCGGTCGAAACGGTTGAGACCGGGTGAGCTAGAACCTGCTTTTCTCTGTTCTCTATGTACTCAAAGGAAAAGTATGTCCATTTTTTTTAATGACTGTTGTTATTTTTTGCATTGTTGGGAAATCTTGGGTATGGTCCAATTGCAAACATCATAACACTGTCAGATAAAAATGCCATATCATGGTAACAAGGCTATTGTGGGTCTATACTTGGTATCATTACATGAAATGCACCCTCAACAACACAGAAAATCATCAGAGGATGCAGTTACTGTCTTATTTCCAACACAGCAATAAAGAACAAATCAATATGTCCGACGGTTGTTATGTTTGGACATACCATCTCATGTGAAACTTGATCTTAAACTGCACAGATGCCTTTTCTTTTTGAATGAAATTTAGCTGTAATATTCAGTCTTATTCCACTGAAACAATTATGCTGTATAACAGACATTCAAAATAGGAATATTGATAAAATTGAATGTCCAGCATAACAACCGTCAGATGCTTGTTATGATGCCTTATCGCATTACTAGCAGAACATCGGTGCATGAGTTATCTTTGTATGTATGTTTTTATGACCCTTAAACATAAGTCTTCCTTTGGACAAAATTGCTGTTAATAAAAACTATTTTGAAAATCCACTTTTTGTTGGCTTTTTTTGGACGACCTTTTGTCACTTGCTCATATGCAAACTGTGGTTAGAGCCCACATCTAGAAAAAGACAAAAAGTTAATTGAAGGAATGCTCCGCAGAGCCACAAAGTATGTCCCTGGTTGGGTCATCTTGAGTAGAGGACAGACTGAAGGCTGTGAAATTACCCAGTATGAGTTACAGGAGAATCAGAGGAGAATTAATAGAGTTGTATAATATTGGATGATGGACTCTATAATGTGCCTCCACCTTCATACTCAACACCCAAGGACCAACTAAAGGTCACAATTTAAAACTAATGAAAAACTACAGTAAACTCAACATCAGACAAAACTTTTTCATCAATAGGGTAGCTGACACGTGGAACTCGCTCGATACCAAGAATTGTGAGTGCAGAAACTGAACAGTTTCAAGAATCATCTAGACAGCACTTCAAGGAACAAATGTACTCCTGCAGTCTTAGCCACCCACCTAGACCACATAAGAAATTACGCGGGAAGTCACAAGTCACAAGTAATAAATCAGGATGAATGATCAAAAGATCGTTTAGGATAGCTTTTTAGTTAAGCAGTTTTAGTGTCTGACCAAAGATCAGCTAAAGGCCTCGCGCCGATTTCTCACCCAGCTGAATTTTATATTATTATTATTTTATTTGGTTACGTTCAGCATTTGTTAAAAGTCAGTGAACCAACCAAAGTGCGACAGTGGTTTGTGTAGGAATCAGATACAGACTTGCTGGCACCAAGTGATCACTGCACATTGGATCAGTGAACTGAAAATAATCCAGCCAGTGGAAGTTGTGCATCCCTGTCATTGGGCGGGATCAATGAAATCCTTCTTTATTTCTTCCATTTCATTTACTGTGAATATTTTTAGCAAAGAGTGCCTTCATCTTGTCATCTGTCGATTTCATTGATGCATAGAACTATGACTTAGAAATAGAATCAAGGGACTGCATCAGTGCATGCATGTGATTCACAAAATAGTAATTACTTATTAATAGATTTTTTTTTTTCGATGATTGATTGACCGTCTAAGCCAGTTTTTATTGAAGTTGAAGGTAAGTACATGACAAAATCATCCAGTGTAACCAGATTTGACTAGAGTACAACTAGACCTATCAACAGCAAGGAGAACATTGGTGGAGGACAATGTTAGTACAGCACATTAACAGAAGAAAAGGGTGAAAGGAGTAAAATCCAAGTTTAAGTGTGTGCATGCTTGTCAAGTGTGTGCATGCTTGAGAGAGAGAGAGAGAGAGAGAGAGAGAGGAGAGAGAGAGAGATTGATTGATTGATTCAATGATTGATTGATCTTTAAATAGTTTAATACGCAAGGATGAAGATGTTAGGCCAAGCCCAGTCTTACAATCTGTCCTTGTCATGCATACATTATTTCAACATATCATTCATACTGACAATTCAACAAGCAACATTGTAATCTAATTCTAGAATGATATTGAAAAGCAAACTATTGTATTCATAAAAGTAATGATGACATGGGGTGGTGAAACAGAAGGAAACTTACAAGATAAGATAAGATAAGTTGCTTATAGCCCAGCCGACCGCAAAGGCCACATCAGGGCTGTCACCACGTTAAAAATCAACTCACCAGTCATTTAAAAAAAAAAAAAAAAAACTTTCACACATCTCATTAAATGACATCGTCTACAAACGCACCAGAAACTTTGTTAAAAATCTTTCTGCGAAAATCTTAAATCAGATGAAAAATGTTAATCTCTCTCAAAACTCAAGGAAACTTACAAATAAACAAACAAGCAAGCAAACAAAACAAGAGAGAGAGAGAGAGGAATATGTGTGAATGTGTTGTATGCGTGTTGTGTGTAAAAGAAGAAAAAAAAAAATCGGCCTAAGAAGGTGTCATTTGTATACACAAGATAACTGTGTCTACAGACTGTGTGCCCCCATGGCGTTCTCTGATCATCTGGTGATGCAGAGGTGAAAATTGAAATCGATGTCGCTGAAGAACCAGAACCACCATCAGGTCAGTGCCACTGTTTCCTTCCTGTAGATCATGGAAGTTTCCTGTATGCATTGGTTTAATTCATGACAGGATATCAGAGCACACAGTGCAGAAGATTACCAGGTATTTACCTTCACCCCAAACCCACTCCTTCAGTGTCTGTGGCATGACTCCAGGTCCCAGAGGAAAGAAAAAGGTATTGAGCAATTCCACACACTTTCCATGTCCACCATCCCAAGCTTGAATTGATCATTGTCATCCATTACCTGTATCCATCTCCACCATACTCACCGTTGTCATCCATTACCTGTATCCATCTCCACCATACTCACTGTTGTCATCCATTACCTGTATCCATCTCCACCATACTCACCGTTGCATCCATTACCTGTATCCATCTCCACCATACTCACCGTTGTCATCCATTACCTGTATCCATCTCCACCATACTCACCGTTGTCATTCATTACCTGTATCCATCTCCACCATACTCACCGTTGTCATCCATTACCTGTATCCATCTCCACCTATTCTCACCGTTGTCATCCATTACCTGTATCCATCTCCACCATACTCACCGTTGTATAATGCTGCCGGTGGTAAATATCACAATCAGATCTATTTCAGAATCAGTTTTGTTGTTTGTTTGTTTTGTTGTTGTTGTTGTTTTTTTCCGGACATGATACTGTCAGCAGAATGTGGTTTCTCAAGCTTCATGTTCTATGTCGACTTCAGCCAACTTCAGGTGTGGTGTGGTAGCTATTTTCCTGATTGTACATTGTGTGTACATTGCAGATTTAGTAGTGTTCTACTTCTAACTTCTATGTGTTCCTACTTGTACATAGAAGGTTGGTTGTCCACCATGTCTGTCTTCAGAGTTTTGTGGTGTTGTTAAATGTTTTTGTGACTGTACATTGTCTATTCAGTAATATCTTAT
The DNA here is from genome assembly GCA_018398815.1 of Conus ventricosus. Lineage (NCBI taxonomy): Eukaryota > Metazoa > Mollusca > Gastropoda > Neogastropoda > Conidae > Conus > Conus ventricosus. The sequence goes on along the minus strand of JAFLJL010003973.1, from coordinate 38,998 downwards.
AAGGTGAGGTTAATCCAAATGTGACAGGATACTTGTCTGTGTGTACTGCGAGAGATGGGATACAGTGTACTTAATCCCATGTAGGGAGCTTGAACATGGGATCCATGCAGAAAGGTACTGCCTGAGTTCCCTTTATTCAGATCAGAAGCACAAGTCATGTATCGTCTAATATCACGATTAGTGGAAAGACGCACACACACACACACACACACACACACAAGTCATGTAGGCATCACATACTTCAGCCATCAGCTGGAATCAACAATGATTTGGCAAAAATTTTGGAACAGAGTTCTCAGAATTCAGAGTGAAAATGCAAAAATTGATATGATAGTTTGATCAGTTGGTGCAAATTGCAATACCAAAGTTTTGTAGCAGCAGAACAGCAGTCTCTGTCAGTCTGGTGTGCCTTTCACACAAATGACAGATTACTATATTACAATTGTACTAATTGAGGAAGTCAGTCATCATGGAGCTGTTTTGTCATGACTTTTTGTGTGTATGTGATAAAATGATTTCATTATGGGAAAGACTTTGGTCAAGTTGTCAACTCTTGTCACTTCGTGGTTTTGAAGTTAGTGACGAAGCTGCAGTAATTTGTTTTTGAAATTGAGGACTGATAAGATGAAAATGTGCAAACATTGAAAAAAGACCAAGATCTTACTCTTAGTGTTTGACAGACCATCAGATTTGGAAATTTATGAAAATGTCTGCAGTTGTTTGTAGTGCAAATATATAATATGCAGAATTAATTTCTGCAAGGGGCTCCAATGTAAGCATTACCACAGTTCTACCAATCAATCTAAATTTGGAAGAACATTTTCATGCCCCCCCCCCCCCTCCCCCACCCCAACACAACTGCCACTTACTCCCTCATCAGGGTCCTGACAGAAAATTCAGCAAGGTTGCACAAGACTGCACATCAGACATTTACTCAGGATAGAGTTTTTTTCTTTAAACAGCAGGAGAGGGAACTCTAGTGTGAAACAGAAAACTTGATAGCTCATGAGATTCCACAAACAGGAGGGGCTTGATTACACATCAGTATTGAGCAATACAGAAGACCAAATCCAACACACCTGACCATTGAAAATGTTCAATGTAAGCATTACCACAGTTCTACCTATCAATCTAAATTGGAAAACATCTTTTGTGTCTCCCCCCCCCCCCCCCCCCCCCCAAACACAACTGCCACTTACTCCCAGGCATGCCTACCCCTAAATGCTCTTTCAGGGACACACATGTTCAAAATCAGGGACAGGACACAATTTTCAGGGACACCTAACTATTCGGCAAATTATTGGTCATCAGACAGAAGCAACACAAAAACAGCAAACTAAATAAAAAGCATGAAAAACAGCTTACCTTTATTTACACTATGTACAAATACAGTCCTTTCTGTACTAATGAGACTGAGAGGCTGAAGAGCCTGTAGTAGGCACTCTTCAGATCAGCCAGGTCAGCCTCTTTGTACTGTCTCTCTAGTGCACCCTCGGACCTGGACTTTGCAATAACCAGTGCTTGCTCGGGAAACATGACTTTCACTGCTTTGCTGAGTTTGTCCAACGTTGCGACCCGCAAATTTTGTTCCAAAACAATGTCACCATCATCACTTCAGCACGAATGACGGCTGTAGATTCCTTCTTTGTGACCGAAGTTGACACTCCACTGTTAAAAAATCCAGTGATTTTTTTTATTCTGTTGCTGTGCTTCAGAAATTTTTATGTTCGCTTTATGCTTGTCAGTTTGTGGTGTGCCGCCGACAGTCGTCTTTTCCACCGATTTGATGGAGAAATCACATGCACAAACTTCGCAGAAAGCGAACGTTTCTCCTTTCCTCCCTGGCTTGATACAAGGCCAGAACTCTGTATACTCCTGTCGAAACGTCTGACTGCGTTTGACTTGCGCTTAAATTCTTTGGAGATGAATCAGAATCGGTGAAAACTTGTTTTCGCTTGTTCGACGCCATTGTTGAAGCAGGGGGTAGAAATGACCGCGCCGCGCATGCGCGATGGACATTCGCTTCCGTCTTGGCGCCAGCCTGAGACTTTGAACCGATCCTAGCGAAATAAACGGTCATTTTCGCGAACTTTTAATTTTTCCGGGACGCGAACGCAAAACCCGTATTTCCGGGACGCCCTGCTCATTTTCTTTATTTTCAGGGACAAATACGGCACAGCGGGACGGTAGGCATGCCTGTACTCCCTCATCTGGGGGCCTGATAGAAAATTCAGCAAAGGTTGCACATGACTGCACATCAGACATAATACTCAGGATAAAGAGTTTTTTTCTTTAAGCAGCAGAAAAGGGGAACTCTAGTGTGAAACAGAAAACATGATAGCTCATGAGATTCCACAAACAGAGGGGTCTTGATACACATTCAGTATTGAGCAATACAGGTGACTAAACCAACACACCTGACCATTGAAAATGTTTCCATGTAAGCATTACCACAGTTCTACCTAATCAATCTAAATTTGGAAGAACATTTTTTGTGTTCCCCCCTGCCCCCACCCCAACACAACTGCCACTTACTCCCTCCATGACAGAAAATTCAGCAAAGGTTGCACATGACTGCACATCAGACATAATACTCTGCATAGAGTTTTTTTCTTTAAACAGCAGAAAAGGGGAACTCTAGTGTGAAACAGAAAACTTGATAGCTCATGAGATTCCACAAACAGGAGGGGTCTTGATTACACATTCAGTATTGAGCAATAAAGAAGACCAAATCCAACACACCTGACCATTGAAAATGTTCAAGCAATCTGCTGACAACAGTTACTGTCCTCCTGAAATTGCACAGAAAGAAACACACAGAAATGATTTGCGTTGCAAGTTTTGTTTCTAGGAGGTTAGTCGGTGCTGGCATATAGTGTAGACTTTGGCCATTCCAATGATCCTCTCCACATGGACTCTCTTACTGGCAATCTTTCTGTCCATTTGTAGAGTTTTTGGGGGAGAGTCTGTTTTTCTTTTTTGAAGAAAGCAGGAATGTTAACTTGCACATCTCTGGTGCAAACATGTCCTGCACATTAAACCCCTTATCAGCCATTACAGAATCCCCTTTTCACAGAGCTGGGCAAGGGCACTTCTTTCAACAATTTTGACGGTCACTTGTAGACCCTGCATAGGCATCAGAACATAGGAGGTCAGACCCCCTGGTGTGACACCGACAAGAACTTTCATGGTAATTTCCATGTTTGTAGGCTGAGAAACTTGCCTTTTGGGAACGAGGGTTAGATGGCTGCTTGATTCTGATCTCAGTTGCATCTAGAATTACCCTGGTGCTTGGAAACTTTTTCTAAAATCAGTTGGGCATTTGTATCGAACAGCTTACCCTGAGGCCACCAATTTATTTCAGACCATTGAAAATGACAGAAGTTAATCCATGTCACAAAGATGTTTTGCACAGAAAACTCAGAAACCACAAACATGCGGCCTAATTCAAAGTGAGGGTAGTGGCGTCTCAGCTTCACTAGCATCAAAAGGAACTGATTTTCTGGGGACAAACATGAGCAGTTTTCAGAATAACTGTATCTAAGATGATTCACATTGTCACCCAAAGACCAGAATGCAGCCATGAATATATTGAAACTTTCTAGTCCAGTGTAAAAATGCACAAGTTTATCTGACCCTTTAATTGAGTCAACACTAAGATAGGGCTCAGTTGTCACAGTTTTGTCTAATTGTCATCAACCATTACCAAATTCTTACGTGGTCCAGGACATTTGTCCTATAGATACTGCTAAAGGATGTACTACCCCTGCAGATGGCCTTTTCTTTTGGAATAAAATTTCGCTGTAATATTCAGTCTTATTTCCACTGAAAATTTATGCCTGTATAACAGACATTAAATAGGATATTGATAATGAATGTCTGCTTAACAAACCGTCTGATTTTCATGATTCTTTGTTACGATGGCCTTATCACATTTACTAGCAGACATCGGCGGCATGAGTTATCTTTGTATGTATGTTTTTATGACCTTAAAACATAAGTTTCTTTGGACATAAATTGTGTTAATAAAAAACTATTTGAAAAATCACTTTTGTTGCTTTTTTGGAGAACCACTTTTGTACACTTGCTCTAGAGCCCCACATCTAGAAAAAGACAAAAAAACTTGAAAAGTTAATTGAAGGAATGCTCCACAGAGCCACAAAGGTATGTCCCTGGTTTGGGTTCATCTTGGAGTATGAGGAGCAGACTGAAGGCTGTGATTACCCAGTATGAGTTGCAGGAGAATCAGAGGAGAATTAATAGAGTGGTTATAAATATACACATGTACTCTAGATATTGTGCCTCCACTTCATACTCAATACCCAAGGACCAACTAAAGGTTCACCAATTTAAAACTTATGAAAAAACTACAGTAACTCAAACATCAGACATAAACTTTGTCTTTCAATAGGGATATGTGACACGTGGAACATCACTCCGTTTACAAGATTGTGAATGCAGAAACTATGAAACAGTTTTCAGAATCATCTAGACAGCACCTTCAAGGAACCAATTGTTACTCCTCAGTCTAGCCACCAACCTAGACACACATAAGAAATTACTGCGGAGTCTCATAGTCACACAGTAATAAAATCAGGATGATTGATCAAAGATCGTTTAGGATAGTTTTTAGTTAGCAGTTTTAGTGTGACCCCAAAGATCAGCTAAAGGCCTCGCGGCCGATATCTCACCCAGCTGAATTTTATATTAGTATTATTATTATTTGGTTACGTTCAGCATTTGTTAAAAGTCAAGTGAACCAACAAAGTGCGACAGTCGGTTTGTGTAGGAATCAGATACCGACTTGCTGGCACCAAGTGATCAACTGCACATTGGATCAGTGAAACTGAAAATAATCCAGTCCAGTGGAAGGAAATTGTGCATCCCTGTCATTGGGCGGGATCCAATGAAAATCCTTCTCTTTAGAGATTCTTCAATTTATTTTACTGTGAATATTTTTAGCAAAGAGTGCCTTCATCTGTTGATTTCATTGATGCATAGGAACTATGACTAGGAAAATAGAATCAGGGGCTGGCATCAGTGCATGCTGTGATTCACAAAATAGTATTACTTATTAATAGATTTTTTTTTTCTATGATGATTGACGTCATAAAAAAACTCTAAGCCAGTTTTTATGAAGTGAAGGTAAGCTACATGACAAATCCATTCAGTGTAACAGCATTTGACTTGATTACAACTAGACTAATTAACAGCAAGGAGAACATTGGTGGAGGACATGTTAGTACAAACACATTTAACAGAGAAAAAGGGTTGAAAGACGTAAATTCCAAGTTCAAGTGTGTGCATGATTGTTCAAGTGTGTGCAAGCTTGTGAGAGAGAGAGAGAGACTGAGACGGACGAGAGGTGGAGAGGAGGAAAGAGAAGAGGAGCGTAGTGACGAGAGGAGAGAGAGAGAGGAAGAGTAGAGAGATTGATTGATTGATTGATCTTTAAGTTTAAATTGTTTACATGCGCAAGGATGAAGATGTTGTTAGCCAAGCCCCAGTCTTACATCTGTCCTCGTCATGGCTTTACATTGTTTCCTAACATTATATCATTCATACTGACAATTCAACTAGCAAACATTGATTATCTAATTCTAGAATGATATTGATAAGCAAACTATTGTATTCTAAAAGTAATGATGTTACATGGGTGGTGAAACAGAAGGAAACTTACAAATAACAAAAACAAGCAAGCAAACAAAACAAGAGAGAGAGAGAGGAATATGTGGTGAATGTGTTGTATGCGTGTGTTGTGTGTAAAATTAAGAGAAAAAAATCGGCCTAAGAAGGTGTCATTTGTATACAAAGTATATCTGTGTCTACGGCTGTGTGACCCCCATGGTGTTCTCTGATCTCTGGTGATGTCAGAGGTGAAATTGAAATCGATGTCGCTGAAGAACCAGAACCACCATCATGGTCTGTGCCACTGTTTCCTTTCTGTAGATCATGTGGATAGTTTCCTGTATGCAGTGTTTTTAATTCCATGACAGGATATCAGAGCACACAGTGCAGAAGTTACCAGTTTACCTTCACCCCAAACCCAGCCTTTTCAGTGTCTGTGGCGTGACTCCAGGTCCAGAGGAAAGAAAAATGGTATTGAGCACATTCACACACTTTCCTTGTCCACCATCCCAAGCTTGAATTGATATTGTCATCATTACCAGTATCCATCTCCACATACTCACCGTTGTATAAGGCTGCCGTTGGTAATATCACAATCAGGATCTATTTCAGAATTCAGGTTTTGTTGTTTTGTTTGTTTGTTTGTTTGTTTGTTGTTGTTGTTTTTTCGGAAATGATACTGTATCAGCTCTAGATTGTGGTTTCTCAAGCTTCATGTTTATGATCTGAACTTCAGCCAACTTCAGGGTGTGGTGTGGTAGCGATTTTCCTGATTGTACATTGTGTGTACATTGCAGATGTAGTAGTGTTCTACTTCTTAACTTCTATGTGTTCCTACTTGTACTGTTAAGAAGGGTGGTTGGTCCACCATGTTGTCTTCAGAGTTTTAGTGGTGTTGTTAAGGTTTTTGTGACGGTACATTGTTTTCAGTAATATCTTATAAGGTGAGGTTTAATCAATTTGACAGGATACTTGTCTGTGTTTACGCCGAGGATGGGATTTACAGTGTACTTAATCCAGTAGGGAGCTTGACTTTGGGCTCCGATGCAGGGGGGGGGGGGAAATGTTACTGCCTGAGTTCGCTTTATTCAGCTCAGAAGACACGTTCATGTATCGTCTTATATCACGATTAGTGGAAAGACGTTAAATGAATGATCACACACACACACACACCAACCACACACACACACACACACACACCACACAACCCCACACACACAAGTCATGTAGGCATCACATACTTTCAGCATCAGCTGGAATCAGCAATGATTTGAGCAAAAATTATGGTCGAGTTCTCAGGAAGTCCAGAGTGAAAATGCAAAAATTTGATAGGATAGTTGATCAGTGGTGCAAATTGCAAATACCAAAGTTTTGTAGGGAGGGGGGGGGGGGGGGGGGCCCCCCCCCCCCCCCCCCCCCGCCCCCCCCCCCCGCCGGGGCCCGGGGGGGGGACAGCAGATTCAGCAGTCTCTGTCAGTCTGTGTGCCTTTCCACACAAATGACAGATTACTATATTACTGTTGTATAATTGAGGAAATCAGTCGTCATGGAGCTGTTTTGTCATGATTTTTGTGTGGATGTGATAAAATGATTTCATTACGGGGTAAAGACTTTGGTCACGTTGTCAAACTCTTGTCACTTCGTGGTTTTGAGTTAGTAACGAAGCTGCAGTAATTTGTTTTTGAAATTGAGGATGATAAGATGAAAATTTGCAAACATTTGAAAAATGACCAAGATCTTAGTGTTTGACAGACCCATCAGATTGGAAATTTTATGAATGTCTGCAGTTGTTTGTAGTGCATATATATAAATTTAATAAACCCAACATGATTTTGTTGGTTTCTTGAATCACAGATGAGGCTGCAAAAATTGAGATAATTTTCACAAAATGATTGTCCAAAAACAGTCGATGATAAAAGAGGCACTAAGTGCACTTAAAATATTTGGTTTAATTTCAGATACTGTTGTTTAATTATTAGTATTTGCTTTCATATTTTATTATGAATGCAGGATAAAAAAGATAAAAGGAAAAGAAAGGCAACTAAGCCATGACTGAGAATAGATAAATTAATAATAATAATAATGGGGATTTATATAGGCCTTCCCACGGCACAGGCGCTTTACAAAGGCAGAAAAATTAAATTGCTAAATGTAAAGCGAAAGCATTGAAAAAAACGGCTCAGAAATGAAAAACAAAGGCTTCTCTCCCATTTTCTCCCACGCGCACCTACACTCTCAGCACAGACACACTATACACAACAGCCGCAACAAGCACAAACAACTACTAGCGATCCACAGAAGAACAAAGAGTCAATCAATATCTGGTAATGACTGTTCTTTTCGTATGTTGAAAAGGAGGGTTTTCAGGGTGGTTTTGAAGAAGAAACAGGTTTGAGAATGTCTTAAGTATAGGGGCGTTTATTCCAGAGTTTGGGAGCTACGTATGAGAAAGCTCGTTCGCCCATGCTGTTTTCGATGGGGACGGTTAAACTGGGAAAGCGGAAGGTCCTAGGTATGTCGGTCGGCAGGAGCGGTGAGCGTTCGTTGATGGGATCATATACTTGAAGGAGATCGAAAAGATAGGCAGGGGGCATCGCCAGTAATAATCCGTGAAGCATGAGACTACAACATTGTAGTTAATTCTTTCTTCAACGGGGAGCAGTGCCAACTTTTTCAGGAGAGGCTGCAGGGTTGGGTCCTAGGAGATTTGCAAAGAGACGGTGCTGCGAGTTCTGTACAGTTGGAGGGGTTGGATGACAGTTGAGGGACAGCCAAGGAGAACAAGTTCAGTTAATCTAGCCTAGTAATCTAGATGGTAGCCACTACTTTGTTTCCATTTTGTATGAAAAATTATTACAAGAAAAACCATACTTGATGGTTTTCAGATGTGTTAAAATGTTTAATTTTTATACGTGTGCCGTCTGTTAAGTTTTCATTGATTGTTCATTTGAAACATGCAGTACTTGATTCATATATTTAAACCAAAAACAAAAAACCCCCCCAAAACAAAAAAAAAAATAAAGACACAATATCTATCATTCCATTCAGGGGTGTTTTTAGCCTGGGTTTTAAAAATTTTTACATGGAAACAAAACGGGTTTGCATGGTGACAGAATGTGTTGTCATAAATAACATGCATTTTGTATTTTTTATGCAGAAAAAGGTAAATGTTGGGTTTGGTTGCCATTTTCTTTAACCTTTATTTTGAACTAATGATCATTATTGCTGTGTATGATTTTACAGAAAGAAATTTGTTTTCTTATACTAATTATCTGAAAGTAATAATAATTCATAGCAGTGCAAACACCCACTCACACACACCACACACACACACACAACCACACAACACACAACAACACACACCTTAGAATCAAACACACATCCTCACACAACACACCACACACACACACACTCACACACACACACACACTCACTCATATCATCAACTCACATCTGGGGGCGGAATTGCTCAGTGGTTAGAGCGCGGATCGTGATCCTGGGGTTGCGTGCGTTCGAGATGGCGGTCCACTAAATATAGGGGGATCTTTTCCCTCGGAGTTAACATTGGTTCTGACTCATTCCCCACACAGTCTTCGAATGAGACTATAAACCGAGTTCCTGTGTGTGAACGCACGCACAAAATCATGACACACGTAAATCCCATCCCAACTTTCGAAGAGAAGGCCAGTTGGCCGTTGGTATGGATGGACACGTGTCACATAGGGCATGCCACCTTCCTGAAGATGGAGTATGGCTGCCTTAATGGCGGGATAAAAAGGGTATACACACAAACTCCATGCCCTGGCCTATACAGGGAGTGTCGCAGGAGATCATGCCTGCGTACGCTGCAGAAGAAAAGAAAGAAAAACTCACTCATCTCATGTACTCTAACTTGTTATCTGTGGCATCTGTGCAATTGCTACCCATGCACGGAACACACACACCACACACCCACACCAACACCAACCACAACCACACCACACACACCACACCCACACCACAGCACAGCACAAACACAAACATACACACAACACATAACAACAACACATACACACACACACACACACACACACACACAACACACACAACACAAACACACATATGCCTCACTCCTTTGAACCAAACTTGGTATCTGTGGCATGCTCTGCCGCTGTTCTTCAAGTTCCAAATTACTGGTAAACGTTGAGTTTACAGAGGTTACCTGGCCTTTGCTTGGTGGTCATGACGAGGTGAGGGGTTATTTTTATAGAGAGATAGATGGTAACCATGTGTTTGTGTGTGGAGGATAGGTGGAGGGGAAATTGGGCGTAGGAGGGGTGGGGAGCACAAAGACATCCATGTCTGCTGTGTTTTGTGTTCTGAGGTTCACATACAAGGTTGGCCTTTGTCATTGTGAAGTGCTTTCAGACCCCCCCTCCGCTTTAAAGCACTCAAGAAATTAGCTGTATCATCTGATTCATCATATTTCATTTTCATGGGTAATGATTATCAGCATTATTGTTATCATCTTCGTCTATATTATTATTGGTGAGGTGTTGTTATGAGTTTGGTGGTTCTTTGGTGGTTTCTTTGTTTGGGGTCATCTTCCACTTTTTTAGTGAACTATTTTTGGCAGAATGCCAATTTCAAGACTGGGATGGCTCCACTCACGCGATGTTCTTAACAGGATTTGGGTGTTCCACCAAAGGAAAAACAACCCTGTCTCTGCCCTCTTTAGCATAACATCGACAACATTCGTCAATTCAGTTCAGCATGATTCTGAGTGCTCATTGTTTGTAGATGATTTTGCCCTCTATGCCAAGTGTTCAGCTAGGTTCCAGCTTTTGAGGATAAATAATCTGTGGGTGGGGAGAAGTGGACTTTACCTTCCAGCTACTAAAGACACAGGTGCATTCACTTCCATATACTTGGCGACAGTTCTTTGTGATCTGAATCCAAACAGGGAAAATCTTGATTCTAGCTGTAAAGGAGGCCAATTTTTTCCTGGGAGTTATTTTTGATCAAAAACTCAGCTTTCTTAGTCTCATTAAACAACTTGAAAAACTTCTTGTCAGAAAGCTCTGATCATTTGCAGGTCATAGCTACACACTGACTGCGAGCCGCTGACTGAAGAGAAAACTTGATGCACCTTTACATAGTCTTGGTCCATTCTAAACTGGACTATGGCTGTGTTGGTGTACGCTCTGTGAGACCCGCTTACCTGAAACACTTGGATCACGTTCTGCAGCAAGGGCTTGGTCTCTGTCATGGAGCATTCCACACCACCCAGGTGTACGCCTGTGGAGGGTTGTGGTTATCTGTCTTGGACATTCCATCACCACCCCAGTGTACAGCTGGGGAGGGCTTGGTCTCGTCTTGGAGAATCCACACCACCCCAGTGTACAGCCTGAGGAGGGGCTTGGGCTTGGTCTCTGTCTTGGAGCATTCCACACAACCCCCTATGACAGCCTGCAGAGGGCTTGGTCTCTGTCTTGGTGCATTCTCTCACCTCCCAGTTGTCCAGCCTGCAGTGGCAAGGGGAACCCTCATCATCCTACTGTAGGCTGAAACTTTCCGTTCATACTCAATCTCAGATTGTTTCTGAACTGGAAAACCCTGCTTACGACTGTGTTTTTTAGTCCTCAGTTTCAAATTCAAAGGAGATTGAAGACAATCCCTTGTGTGTTCCTATGCTTGGACTCTGGTATTGTCAGGTCATGAGCAGAAGGCCTGTCTTGTTAGGAGTTTTGTGTCTGACTTCTGTTCGTTCCACATAAGCCTCATGGACCTTTTCACACCAGAAAATCCGCGCTTTGATCCTTTTTGCAAAGAACCACCAGTCCTCCAGACATACGGGCATTGTTTGCAGCAGTCTCAGGCAGACAGGGCATTGTTTGCCCACAGTCTCTAGGGCATACAGGGCATTGTTTGCTGACCTGTCCTCTGGGCGTCCTGGCATGGGTTTGTGACCAGTCCTCAGGCATACAGGGCTATTGTTTGCTGTCCAGTCCTCAGGCCCGTACAGGCATTGTTTGGCTGACGAGTCCTCTTGGCATAAGGTGCATTGTTTGCTGACCAGTCCTCAGGCATACAGGGCATGTTTGCTGACCAGTTTCAGGCATACAGGGCATTTGTTTGCCCACCAGTCCTCGACTTACAGGGCATTGTTTTGCCCACCAATCTCAGGCATCAGGGCATTTGTTTGCCACCAGTCCTCAGGCATCAAGGGCATTGTTTGCTTGACCAGTCCTCAGGCATACAGGGGCCATTGTTGCTGATCAGTCCTAGGTATACAGGGCATTGTTTGCCCATCAGTCCTCAGGACATACCAAGGGCATGGTTTTCCCACCAGTTCCTCAGGCATCACTGTGCATTGTTTGCACACCAGTCTCAGGCCTACAGGGCACTTGTTTGCCATTCAGTCTCAGGCATACAGGGCATTGTTTGCCCACCAGTCCCTCAGGACATACACTTGATACAGTGCATTGTTTGCACTCCAGTCTTAGGCATACAGGGCATTGTTTGCTGATCAGTTCCTAAGGCTTACAGGGCATTGCTTGCACACCAGTCCTCAGGGCATACAGGGCATTGTTTGGCGCTGTCCTGTCCTCAGGCTTACAGGGCATTGTTTGTGATCTCTGTACCAACATTTTCCATCCTTTATGAATATTCAGGATGGTTCAAACTCCGAAGATAGAGTTGATCTGTGCAGCCTTTGCCCAACCATTCTTCAAATGTAAATCAAAGCATCCATCAGATTGTTCATTTATTCTGCTGAGTGTCCAGCTTTGGTTCTAGCACTGAAGATATAAGTAACTACTTTTCTGATTTTGTCTGATTCGCTGGTTCAGCTCTGGTGACCATTGCTGGCCATAACGTCCATCATCCTGAACTTCTAAACTTTTATCTGAATTTGTACCTCTTTGAATTTGGAAGGTCATAATGTGTGTTCTTGCTTGGGTTCCCAGTCATGTTGACATTTGGGGAAATGATTTGGGGATCGTTTGGCCAGGAATGCCAAAACAAGCAAAATTGTCCAACATATTTTATCCCCTACTCAGATTTGAACTCCAAAGTTAATGATTATGTCAGAGGATGGCAAGGAGGACTGGATTACACAGAATGGACATACAGTCATTTCCAGATCTGTCCAAAACCTATGACGTGGCCATTGGTCTACACCACTCGTGGTGGTCATCAAGGAAGCCTGCTAAATCAGTTTTTTGCCTCACAGTTCGCACACCTGCGCCATTCATCTTTTAACGCTCATTTTGCACTCACTTCACTTAAGAGTGAAGGGTTCCTCGTTGCAACCCATATGATGACTGTCTCAGCAAGAGACAATTTCTAATGAATGCGGGGAGCTATATGATGTAAAACTTAAAACCTTAACAGCAACACGGGAAGATTTTGGCCCGGTTTTTTCCCCGGAGTCGTTTTTTGATAGAAATCATGTTTTAGAACTTGAATTTACATTTTTTTCGCAGGTCTTTGAGACAAAAAACCCTGGGGGGGTTGCGACCTTTGGGGTCGGGGGGTTTGCGTGGTCCAGTGATCCCTTAGGGTTGCGGCGGGGGGCCATACTCAAGATGGCGGGTTTTTTAAAACTGTTCAGCCTAAGGTGCAGATGCTTTTTGGGCCTAAAAACGGGGAAAGGGAGTTGATCCCCTGGTAGGGTTTTTCCCATTCAAAGGCAAAGGTGAGGCCTACAAGATTCCCCCGCCTTTAAATTTTTTCTGTTTTTGCCCCCTTTTTGGGCCCCTTTTCTATCTCGTCTCCCCTTAAAGTCTTCTTTTTCACCCCTTTTTATCTCTGGGGTTCCTTTTTAAATCCGCCTTTTGCCGTGCGGTGCGCCTGGTGGGAGGGGAATGAGCCGGTGATTGAGAGGCCAGTGCTTGAGGAGGCCTGTGCTCTCAACACATCACTTTGCTCGACCTCTCCTAGACGGGGAGTACACTTTGGCCCGGGGGTGTACTAATCGGCTCCCTTCTGGGGCTGGTCAAGACAACATTCCCCTCGGCCAGTGAACCCCTGTATCTCGTCTCTGCCCCGGGGAGTGGGCAGACGGGGGGGTAATTTTTAGTTGTTTTTTTGTCTATGTCTCCCCAACCGGGAAGGGGGAAAAACATTGTTTTTTTGGGGCCTGGGCCCCTTAATTGGACCCAAAGGGGGGGTGGTAAGGGAAGAGAAAACCCCAAATTCACTCAATAGGTTTTTTCAAACACTCCCCCCAAAAAAGGGGGAAGGCACCCCCCTATTTCGGGGGTTTTTCGATTTGCAGGTTCGGATAGGGGGTAGACAGAAGACAGTTTTGGGGGCTTCCTGCTCTTTAGGAAGGGGGAGCAAAAAACCCCCTTTCAGTTTGACCCCTTTTGCTTCCCAAAAAGGGGTTTTCAAGGAATCGGGGTGATGGGGTCCATCAAAGGGGGTTGAGGAAGGGTTTTCCTTTCTTATTAAATGAAATCACAAAAGCAATAAACAGCTGCTGAAACAACAAAATTTGTGGACGGGAATCGGGGTAATCCCCACAAACAATTAAATTCATCAAAAGGATGATTCGCTGCAGGGAATTATAGGTGTTCGGGGCAAGATCAAACGGAGCTGGCATCCCAGTGTGAGGGGTACGCGGGTGACGTAAAGAAGGTGCAAAAAGAGGGGGACCCCAAACCCCCTCTTTCTGCATTCTGCCACCCTGTCTGCCCCCCGGGTCTCAAGGGGCTACCTTTTGCCTTTTTCACTTTCGTTCCGTCCCCGTTGGGGTGCTTCCGATGCCAAATTTTTGGCCTGTCAAGACCGTTTTTCGGGGCAGGAGGTGTTTTGGGTATTTCTGCAAGGCAACCCTGAGGGGCCGTTTTAAAGATCCGCACTTTGTGCAAACTGCGGTGGCGACCATCCCTCCTCTCAGGGAATTTTGCCCTCGGGATTCAGGAATCGAAAATAAAAAGGGGTTTAAACAGAAAAAAGACCCCTTTTTTGAACCCGCAACGGGTTGGGGGCGTCATCGCCGACAGCTTCTTCGTAGTTTGGGCCTAAGAAATTCCCTCAGTTTAAACTGGGTTCGCCTGTGTCGATGATAACTTTTGTTTTCGAAAACTTGCAATTTACGATCTGCTTTTCTGGGGGTGCAAGTCCACCCCCTTTCCCCAAACCAAAGTGCTCCCCCTGGTGGGGGCAAAAAATCTGCCACCCCCTCAGACTGCCCAGCATCTACAACATCTCTGCGGGCGATTAAAAAACCAGCCCCCCTTTCTCAATCCTCTGTCCAGTGCCCGTGCGGGAAAGGGATTAAACCCAGTGTGGAGATGGTGGAGATAAGAAAAACCTCCACCGCCCCCAAAACCCAACCTCTTACCGTTGGCAAGTCGCCACAGGCTCGATGCCCCAGTGAAATTAAAAAACAAATTTACAGCTTTAGCAGCAGATTTTGGGGGGGAGATGCCCCTGATCTCTCCCTTTTCGCCCCTGCCCAGGGAAATACAAATTCCTTTTGGAATACCCTGGTCTAAAATTCCAACTTCGAGGAGCTGCAGCTTCTTGTCGTCTCAAAACCTTTCTTCGGGGCTCTTCAAAAAACCCAAAATTCAAAGCCGAAACCTTTACTCTTTCGGCTTTAATATTCTTTCGAAACCCGCACAACACCACGTTGGGGCGTCGGGGGTGTTGCCCTTTTTCCCACACAAAACTTGTTTTAGTCCTGTTCTGCTACCTCCCTTCAGCTGTAGCTGCGAGAGTCACTCTCCACAAGACGTGCAAACTTTCCCTTTTTTCTCTCACCTCTTCCCGGTTTTTTTTGTCAGGCCTTGCAGTCTGTTTGGGAACTTCCTCGACCTTTTTGCGTTGGGTGACTTTAAAAGGCCAACCCCCTTTTGGGGGAGTACCGGTTCGTCATCCAGGGTCTCGATTGAGGATGTCCTTTCGGTTTTGGGTTTGGTTGTTGAACACGGATCTGCAACTTATCCCTTCTTCCCAGGTCACTTTCGGTTTTTGATTTGTGATTTGTGACCCTCCTGGGCCGGGGCTATGAGTGGTCTGTCCCTGACATCGCACGGAAATGCCCTTTCCCCGTCCTTTTACAACCCGTAAAAAACTGAACACGTCCTTCTCTCACTTTAAAAATAAGAAACAAAATTGGATCTATTTTTCAGCCACTGTTTCTAAGGGGTTCCGGCCTGATTTTTTTCAAGTCCGACCCCCGCTGAATCACTGACTAACACTAGATTAAATGTGCTAAGGCCTGTTTCCATGTCTTTCCGTTTAAAACCCCAATTTCCAAAAACACCCGGTTTAAAACAACTGCCAACAAATTCCCAAAGTCCGAAAACGGGCTCAGGTCGTATACCATCGACCTTTGGCCCAACCCTCGGCCCATCAAAAAACCCTGCCAAATCAAGACAACCTTTTTAAAAAACAGTAAACGCGGTCCTGGAAAGCTTCGCTCCAGGGTGCCCTCAAAAAAATTTCCCGAAAAAAGTGTGGAAAATCATTTAAAAAAATCAAAGGGAAGAACCCTTCCCCCTTTAACCATCCAAGTTTTTTGGGTTCTTTTTAACCCTTTTCCCCTCGGGCCGCTGAGTGCTCAGTATCAAATCTTAAGGAAGGTAAGTAACCCTAAATTGGGGTACTGTGTTAAAAAAAAAATCAGAAAAAATCAAACCTTGGTCAAAATATGTTTTTTTTGCTCCAAAATTAAGTTAACATTTTTAAGTAAAAATTCCCCATGCACAAAACTTATTTCGTTTTGATAAAAAGGTGTAAAAAAAATTTTCTAAGTTCAACCTACTGACCGAACTGCATGAAACCCTCCGCGCCCCTCTAATCGGGATAGTTATGTTAAGATTTTTTCCCGAGATCGCCTCCATCACCAACCCAAAACGACACGGGGCCCTCTCCTTTCCCAATTCCTAATTTTAAAACCAGAAATACTCCTCTCCTGCACTGCCACCAAAAATGTTCGCCAAATCTCCACATTTCGCGTCCACTTCCCAACAAAAATCTCGATCACAAACTTTCTCCAAATTCAAAAATACGGACCGAAGTCCCCCATGAAAAAAAGCGCTGTTTGGACGGAAGGAATTGGAAACCGGGAACTCTCACTGTATAACCCGCAGAGCATTGTGGAAAAATTCGTCGCTAGGGGCGCCAAAAGCTTTCTTTTTTTTGGGGGGCCACGCAGGGGTTTTAAGGTACGAAAGGGATCGCGTTTCGGGCCACAGCGGGCGTTTTCAAGGGGGAGAGGTTAATAACAGAGAAAAAGCGTGCTAATCTGCTTGCTTAACCATTTAAAAAAATTTCCTCCTTTCTAATAAATCCCACTTTTGTCAAAAACAAGGCCCTAAAAGAAAAATCTCTCTCAACTTTTATCCAAAAGGAAGAAACAATCTTTTTACTTTAAAAACGACGAACTCCTTACTCTCTTGCAGCGACCCTCTCCGGGTATAATGACATTCATTACAACTATTGAAACTCTCCGCAAGAAGGTCAACATCCTGTTACAGGTATACAACCCAGTGTGGACTACAGGTTGCTTTCCACCCCTTTGGGCGAAACCCCTCATTACCCCAAACCCAAAACTGAAAAATCTTCTAACCACAAAACCCCGTCCCATGCTTTGACCACTGTGTCGTAAATTGAGGGAAAAAAAAGGTCAATGCGGGTCATGTGGAAACTCAAACCGAAGGGCCTTTTGGCAAAGAACAGGGGGTTTCCGAAACTCGAGACGTTGACCTTGATTTCGGGATCACACTTAGAAATTTTTTTTAAAAACCGACAGCAGCAGGGGAAATTTTTCTTCGACTTGGGGGAAGGCCTACAAAACCACCGGGAAGTCGGGGATATTTTCGATCCCCACGTGGGGGTTTCGGGTCTTTTCCGTTTTTATTCAAAATGTTTTGGGGGAACGACATTTTCAGGCCCGGGTTGGCACACTCCTCTGTGCCTGACGGGATTTGGGGTTCCACAGGGACCCTACGCCCCTCCCCCTTTAGTATTAAAATCAACAACTTGTGAAATCAGTTCAGCGGGGTTCCCAACGCTCTTTTTTGTGGATATTTTGCTGTCTAGCAACGGGAAGCCTGTCCCGGTGTCCCGCGGCCCCACTTTGCGTAATAAAACCCATGGGTGGGGGGATGACAACGGTTTCCCTTTTTTTTTTTTTTTTTTTTTTTTTTTCCCCAAAAAAAAACGAGGTTTTTCACCCCAAATTTTCCGCGTTTTTCAATCCGAAATTTCAAGCGGGAAATTTCCCTTCCCAGCTGCCCAAAGGGGCCAAATTTCGGGGAGTTATTTTCGACAGAACTTAACTTTCTCACCTATCAAAAACCCAAAACTGCTTTTCCAGAAAGCACTGAATATTTGCGGGTGTGCGCACACCGACGGCCTGATAGAAAAATTTGCTGCACCTTACAGACCCCGGTCCGTTCCAAAATGGACTAGGGTTGTGCTTCTACGGGTCCCCAAGACCCTCTTACCTCAAACTTTTGGACCCTACCCCATCAAAGGGGTTTCGTCTCTGTCTTTGGAGCGTTCCCCCACCACCCCTGTGTATAGCCTGTCGCGGGCAGGGGAACCTTTCCCGTCCAAAACCCCAGGCTGAAAATGTCTTTGAATTTTTACATCCACTGTTTTTTCCCCAACCGCAGAATCCCGCCAGCGTGTTTTTTGACCCTCCGTTCCCAAAAAAGTTTGAAAAAAACCCCCAAAGATTTGCCTTTTTTTCGTTCAGCCCAGGCCCCCCCCGGAAGGGGGGGGAAAGTTTCTTTTTTTAAAGTTTCGGCCCCTAACCTTTTTCCACCGGGGTTTTTTTGCCCCGGTTTTTCCAATTTCTAAAATTTTTGGGGAAAAAGGTTTTAGCCATTTTCCCAATTTCCCCCTTAAAAATTTTTATTCCAAGTTCCGGGGGGAGTTGTGATTTGGGGGGCCTCCTCCAGATATTGTGAAAAAAATTTTTGCCCTTTTTCCCTTGAACAAATCTCAAATGTTAAAATTTTTCCCCATTTTCAGGGGGACTTTCTTTTTGGTTCTGTCTTTTTGGGAAAGGGCCCTTCGCATAACTTTTACTTTTTTTAACTTTTTACTTAACCCCTTTAAAATTCCTTTTGGTTCCCTCCTGTTGGCATTCAAAAGGGTTGATTTTTGCCAAGAACCCAAAAAAAAAAATTTCCCAAATTATTCCCCCTTCTTTGAAACCCAAAAATTATTGAGGCCCGGGGTTGGAAAAAAAAAAAAACCTCTTTCAGACCCGCCAAAACCCTTTAAAAACCCCCCTCACCGGGGTGTCAAAGAGAAACGTTTTTCGTCCCCCCGGCCCTTTATTTTAACCCCTTTCCTTTTAAAGAGTGAAGAAGTCCGGGGGCACCTTATACCCAACCCAAGAACATTTTTTAAGGGTTGGGACTTTTGTTAGACCAAAAATTTACAACCATGAAAACCCCGGGGCCCCCTTTAGTGTTTTTTTTGAAAAATTTTTTATTTTTTTTTTTTCGGAAAAATTTTTAAAAATTTTGGTTTTTTAAGTGCTTTAACGAATTTTTTAAGTTTTTTTTTTTTTTTTTTTTTTTTTTTTTTTTTTTTTTTTAAATGACTGGTGGAGGTGATTTGTAACGTGGTGACAGCCCATGATGTGGCCCTCTGCGGTCGGCTGGGCTATAAGCAACATTATCTTATCTTATTTTGATGACAAGAAATTAAAAAAATGGTGCTGAATTTTAACTTTGCATTTGACTTCTGTCACTCTTTGTTTCATATGTGTTCTCAGCCCTGATATGCTTTTGTGGGTGGGCACGGGCTTGGAAGCGACATGTTTTTAATTTGGTGGTTTCTTTGCCTTTTACACAACATTGATATTGCAGAGGGCCGGTGATACATCCATTTTGTTTTAGTTTTTTTTTCCTTGGTTTTGTCTTTGTTTAAGTGACACATAATTGAGAAGATCAGGGGTTAGTTACCGCCACAGATCCAGACAACGATTACATGACAAGATACAGAAAGTCAGATTACAGGACACAGATGCAGACAAACAGCTTTACAGGACAAAGCTACAACAGATACAGGACACAGATACAGTACAGACAGATTACAGGGACACCTATACCAGACAGAAAGATTACAGGACACAGATACAGACAGACAGATTACTGGACACAGATAACAGAAGATTACAGGACACAGATACAGACAGACAGATTACAGGACACAGTTACAGACAGGTCAGATTCACAGGACACAGTTCAGACAGACAATGAAGGACGAGATAAGACAGATTACACGATTACAGATTCCAGACATAACAGGATTACAGGAATCCATTTACAGACAATACAGATTACAGGACACAACAGGGTCTTCATGTGGACAGTGCAGTGTGTCTGTGGCGGTCACTAACCCCTTATCTTTCTACATTTGGTTTCATTGTCTGCCCTCAGTCACTTCGTTCTGAAAGCTACAAATGAGACACATTGTAATGTTTGAACTTTGGTTGTTTCCTAGGACAAGGGTGCTTGATTATGTGATTATGATTTTTTTTTTTTTAGGATTGGGAATAGTATGGTTTATTATATATTACCCCAGCCCAATCAATTCTTGGTTTAAGACGCCATCTATGATTGGAGTGAAAATGAATTCATAGTTCCCAGCCAAAAACAGTTCGTGAGACATACCTGTCTGAATCCATTAGCTACCTTACCAAGTCTGAAGCAGACGGATGACAGATTATCGGTCAGGTGATTTAATGCTGAACAGTTGTTCCTGATGTGAAGAGGGATCTCTCACTAGTTCAGACGCAGACTACCAGGAAAGGAAGGCGGACAATTCAGTCTTCAATCTTGCATTTGTGTGCAGCTACTCTGTGTCGACGATTCTTCGACAGCAGAGAGTTTTGAACACCATAAAAATAAAAGCTTGCACTGAAGTATCGCCCCCCGCCTTTTTGGTTGAAAAAAATATAAAGGGTGAGGAGTACCACTGTTTTCACTCCGTCATGCTGTTTGACTTTTACCACCAGTACTGATGTTAAGATTGAACCTCGTTTGTGGAATTAAGTCTGTAACTGCACACAGCTATATGTTGACAGTGATGTCATCATGACTAAACAGTTGCATATCTAACATCATCAGTGAGTGTCATCAGGACTGAACCAGTCACATCAAACATTTCTGCTCTGCGGATGTCATCAAGACTGAACCATTCTCATTCAAACGTCAGCAGTGATTCAGCAAGACTGAACCAGTCACATCTTACATCCGCAGTTGATGTCATAGACTGAACCAGTCACATCAATTCTTCAGCAGTGATGTCATCAAAGACTGACCATTACATCAAATCTTCAGCACAGAGATGTCATCAGACTGAACCAGTCACATCAAACATCAGCTATGATTCATATTTTCAGCATATGTGCCATCACATCAAACATTAGGCTGTAGCAGTGATGTCATCAAGGAATGATGCTGTCACAGCAAGCCTCAGAGTGATGTGTGGACAGAAGCCCCAACAGACATCATGGTGTTGGCGGAGTGATACCGTCAGCTCTGAATCCATGACAAGACAATGAGCGACAGGAGAAACCAGCAGCTGTTGAACCAGGGTTTGGGAGGAAAAATACTGTCTCCATTTCAGGAGTACTTATTTTGCAACTAGTCATTATGACGATTTCAATTTGGTTCCAAGTTGATTTTTGTCTTGATGGCACTTCGTGAGTTTAAGTCCGCCAAACAAAAAAACAAATTTGAAAATAAAACAATAAAAAGCTCAGTGCCCCTCCTCCCCTAATTGGCTTTCTAAGTAAGCCCTTCCCCTCTCCTTTCCACCTACCATTCCACTCCCTCATCCAAATGCTATTCAGTTTCAAATATGGCGTTTCTGATTGAGTTTTCTATCTCTTAACAGAAGAAATAAGTGGGTTTCCGGCATGTTCAGTCATTGTGTAAGGCTTTTCCTGAAAGTGAAATTCTGTGAGGTGTTGTGACAGTGTAGAATCATGGCTTTCTTTTAATAAAAGAAGATGATGTGGTCACGGCCATGGAGGCACCAAATAGGAACAAATGGTGATGGCAATGGCTGAATGAAGCTGACACTCAGTGATGGGCCCCGTGAATATCCTGTTTGCCCCAATGTGAGTGTGGCTGGCACCTATTCTGTTGTATGTTCATTCCAAAAACAATCCACCTGTACAATGATTGAAAGGAAAAATAAACATCTGATGCCATCTTGATTAGCCAGAGAATGAGTAAAGATATAAAGATGGGTAAATTATACACTTACTATACCGTGGCCACTAATGCAATAAGGGCAAGCAATTTGCTTAATCCCTGCCTCGTATACATATTATAGTCCGTTCGGGACAACAAACCTTGAAAGGGCCTCGTGCCTTAGCCGCAGGCTCAGTAACCCATCCTTTTTCCTCGGCAGCCATCTTCCATGAGCCCTCGTGTACACGAGCAGCTAAGTATATTTTTGCTCTTTTCTCTACGATCGCTTGATCGTTGTTGCGGGTCTTTGGTGGCTTGCTTATGTTTTCACTTATGGGAGAACGTTCTTGAAGCCAATTGGGTAGTAGGCAGAGTTTTGCGAGGTTCGTCATTCGATTCCTGTCTCACTGGCAGGCTCTTAAGCCCGGCTAGCCCTACTTGGGCCGCGCCAACCCCCCTCTCTTCAGCGTCACTTTCTCTCTTCTTGTTACTTTTCTTCTCCAAGGGTTCACTTCAACTCAGCTGCGGTTTTCTGTTGTTGTGACAGCGAGCCCTTTTCTCGGAACCCTTTACTTTGTGACGATGACGGCTCTTCAGCTCGCGGTTCTGTCACGGTCTCGTCCCCTCGCCCCTCGCCCTAACGCTTGGTTCTGATCGTGTCCGTTACTGCATCCTGTGTGTCCAGTTTCAGCTGCGGTTTCTACTGGCAACAGTTCGATTCCCACGGCGGAATCAAAGATGCACGAGCCTCTATGACGGAGGGTCAGGGGTGGGGTTATTGGGGCGGGCTCACGTCTCGGCTCTAACGGCAAACAGACTCGGCTTCGGTTCTGGCGTTCCCGTTACAGCCATCCTTTGGTGTCCAGTTCAGCGGCGGTTATACTGGCACAGTTCGTTCACCATGCGGAATCAAAGATGCACGAGCCCCCTTTTATGGAAGGCTCAGGGATTAAGAGGCAGACTTAACGTCCTCCCCTCCCTTTAGCTCGGTGGGAGATACAAGGAAGGAACTCCCTCTCCAAGGGCTTGAATCTCGTTCGGCCCGTTGTTTCCCTCCCCACACCTTGTCTCTGCCTTTTGGTCATGGACACTGGGTTTCACCCTCTTTTCAGGGCGTTCCCTCGGGGGATGGGGCATCAGGTTTCCCATTTTCCGTGTCTGCATCCTGGTCCAGTTCAACTACGGTTTCTACTGCACACAGTTCGATTCCAATGGCAGAATCGAGATGCACGAGACCCCTCTGACGCTGGCTCAGTGGGGTAATGAGGCAGACTTCTATCTGCCTCCCCTTTCAAAAATCCCCACCTCATGTTTCGGCCCCCCCTCTTGGGCAGAATGAAGAAAGTGGGTTTCGCCCTCATTCTCAGGGCGTTTCCCTAGGGGGCTGGCTCATCTCAGCCCCCCCCCCCCCTTTTTTTTTTTTATGGGGGGCCCCAAGCAGCCACATTGCAGCAGCCCCCCTCTATCAGGGGTGCAGGGCCACTTTGCATTGGGCGCCATGGGCCCAACGGCAGTATCCCCCGGTCCATGGCTTTCCCACAGCCCCCTACTCCGGGGTTTCCTGGTGGCCAGGGTTTATGCCAGATCATCCACAGTGCTGGCCCTTTCCTCCCAGGCCCCTTCGGCCCTCACGATGGCTGATCCCTTCCTAGGAGTGTCTGGGGATCAAGCCAGCCTGGGCCTGTTCTGGACTTTCACAGCGCACACCACTTTACAAGGGCTGCCCACCCCCTCAGTTTGTGGCTCCGACTGTGGATTCGGAGTTGGTGGTCGAGGGCCAGTCTCCTGGTTCTTATTCCTTCTGGGACTCGGGGCCTTCCTGCTTCCTTGTCGGAGGCAGTGACGTCTCATGGGAGGTCATGGGCCCACACTGCCCTTCGGCAGCGGAACTCGCCCTGGGGTCTCACCACTGGCGGCTAACCCTCCTCTCTTTAAGGAAGTCGGGTAATGGTAGCCGAATGTATGTAGGATGGGCCCAATAAGTCAGGGGCTTGGGAGGTCTCAGGACGTCACGCTTGGCTCCATCCCTGATTTGCCTGGGGAGTGCTGGCGTGCTGTGGATTTCTCAAGCCAGAAAGGCTTCCGTTGCCAAGGAGGCCATTATTGGTAAATGACCCATTCTATCAACCAAAGGGGAAGACGGTCATTGGGACCCCGGGGAATTTAGACAAGCAAGCACCTAGCAGGGGTCGCCCTCGGCACAGCCGGCGGGTCCGAAAGCTCACGTCTCAGGACGGCACCCCGTAATGACTTGCCCCCGACCTGGGCGCTTCACCACAGGCCGGTCTGTGGGCTGTCTGTTCAGGCACCTCAAATGCCTGGGAGCGGGCTTCCTGCAAGCCTTGGGGCTCTGCGGGTGAAATCAGGTCAGGGTTTCGTCTCCTTGGGGTGCGGTTAGAAGGCTCCTGCACTCCTTTCCTCCTCCTCGGGAATCTAGCGGCCTTCAGGCCTTAGGACCAAGAGGCCCTTTCGCTGTTAGCAAGGCGTGCCACAGTAGGAAGTCCTCTTCCATTCCTCTCCCGGGCTTGTATGCCGCATTTTTTTGTGATTCCCAAAGCTTCTGGATGATGGGGACCGGTTCCTAGACTCTCGCACGTGAAACAGGTGTCTTATCGTCCTCCGTTTTCGGATGGAACACCCCAATGGCAATCCGCCATGCCATGCATCCCCGGCGAACTGCGGCGGTTATCTCCTTCGACCTGAGATGGTATTCTTCTCTTGATCCGCCAAGGGACAGGAAGGTACCTCCGCTTTCATGAGGGGGAAGCGGCGTTTTTCAGTTCAGGGCTCTTCCCTTGGGCTAGCCCCGGCCCTTGGGTTTTCACGAGGTGGCCACCGGGAATTTGCTTGCATGTTCGGGAGAAAGGGAACTCGTCTGAAGGCCTATCTCGTCGATTGGCTCCTTCTGGCCTTCATCCAGCACCTCTGTGCTCCCTCAGCAAAGCACCTCCAGGTTTTTTAAACTCTGTCATAGCAGCTGGGATTTGTTCGACGAGGAGAAGTCCGATTCTTCATCCCGTTCGCAGCAGTTTCAGTTTCTGGGCATGTCCTTCCACACCACCAACTGGTGGTCTCTCCAACCCCCCAACGCTGGTTTCGCTCACAGCACCGCTGGCCCATCTCGCTTTCTTGGATCAGGCCCAGCCAGAAAGCTGGCCTCTTTCTGGGTCTGAGGGGAGGTCCTTGGCCCCCTTGGTACCCCTCGGGACGACTGCACAAACGCCGGTTCTTCAGCACCTCTGTTCGCATGCGTTGGTCTCAGGCGTTTGCAGTGTGAGGTCCTTCCGAGTCCTTTCTGGTCAGTGGTTCCAATCATCAGTGGCCCTGATGGCACTTCCCAGTCCTGGTGCGCCTGGGAGTCCCATCCACCCCCTCTCCACAGTGAGGAACCTGTTCAAGGATGCGTCCCAGTCCGGGTGGGGTGCCACGTTAGCTCTTGACGGCAGGACCGGGCAATGGGTCCCGGAGATGGGATCCTGGATATCAATCGGCTAGATCTGGATGCCGTGTTCCAGCCCTGAAGGAGTTTCTTCCCTTCCTGAAGGGAAAAACATGTTCTCCTCAACACCGACAAACACGGGACTGTGGCGTCGTTTATATCAACAAAGCATGGGGGGGGGGGGGGGGGGGGCGGGGGGGGGGGTGGGGCACCTTTCACTTCCCTGTTCCGGAGGGCGGTATCAGATTCTCCTTTGGGCGGGGACAGAGCAATCCCAATCCGGATCTCGGCCAAGCACGGTTTCCCGGGATGATCAACATTCTCGCGGACTCCTCAGCAGGTCGTCTTGGTTCTTCCCTAGGAATGGACTCTCGTCCACTCAATCTTGGAACCTCTTTGGACGGTTATGGTTCAAACCAACATGTTGACCTGTTCTCCACCCCGGGTCACCACCGTCGACCAGCGGTAGGTCTCCAGGGTCCGGAAACTGACGGGCTATGCCTTTCCCACGTTCCCCATTCTGGGAAAAGTTCCCCGCCAGCAAGGGTTGGACGGAGCCACGCTTATTCTGGTGGCATCTCGCTGGCCGGCCCAAGCGTGTGAGATTTCCAGAACTGTTGCACGCTGTATCTCGTGCCTTCGATACCGCTCGCCTTCAAGGCAATGTTTCCCTGTTTTCAGCCTCAGGTCTGGCATTCCATCACGGCAATCCTAAGTGGCTACTTCCGCCTGGCTATCTGTGCTGGCGCGCGGTCTGATACAAGGCGCCTCCCCTGCGGTTATCGCCTTGGGAACAGGCCCACAGGGCAGGACCCTAAGAGTGTCCACAGTGTCCACTGCAATGGCTTGCTCTCTTGGATGCTCCCAGCCACGCAGTATCACCGCTTGCCTTCTCTATGCCTAGTGGTCTAATCCTGACCTAGATTTTACATGTCTTTTCTTCGGTGAAAGAACTTTCAGCACGCGCTGTTCATGGTTCACAGGGCGGCTTATTTTCGACCATCGAGCCACCAGTAAGGGGGGCCCCTCCTTGGGGACGCGGCCTCGTCTTCTGCGGGATCACCTTACTGGATCCTGGTCAGCGGCACAGCAGCACGTACCCTGGAGGCCCCGTTGCCCCCGCCACGTACCCTGGCGTGGGACCTTTTCTTAGTTCCTCTCCTCCCTCAGGCTCCCTTACGAGCCCACCCAAGAGTGTTCTCTGAAATTCCTTTCCTCAAAACAGCTTTCTCGTTCCCTGGCCTCAGGAGGCACTTGCAGTGAAGTCCACGCCTTAGTGGCCTGCCGGGGGACGTCGCCTCCACGCAACCGGATGGACCTCTATTCTTCGCCTCTCCCAGGATTTTTTAGCGAAAACAGTTGACCAGGTCCTCCTTCCCCGACTATCCCCATTTTCCTCTCACTTTTTCTCGCAGACGAGTAGACTGCACTCTCTCGTTGGTGCGCACTGCGGGAGTATTAGGAGGAAACGCACGAAATCTTTCTCGCTATAGCAGCGCCACCTCGTTTCTCTCTTACAACGAAGGTTATAAGGAGGCCATCAGGAGCTCTTCAAATCTCTCGATGGCTGAGAGAAGTCCATTTAAGCTGCCAGTGCGGCGACACTGAGGGGATTTGGCTGTTTTCTCACCAAGGCCTCCCATGAGATTAGGGCATGGGGCCGTCTTCGTTGGCCAGTAGCTCTTTATTGCCTGCATTTCAGAGGCTTGATAGATGCCGCATATTGGGTTCCCTGGCACCTTCATCCAATTCTGCTTGCGCACTTTTCTCGCTCTGCGGCGATGATGGGTCTAGGGGAATCGCATCAGCTGTGAGTGGCCCAACACTCCATCTCCACCACACGCTCCGGCTCTTCTCGCTCCTTCCAGGTGGTAAACCAGGTGAGCCCCTCCTTCCAGGTAGTGCTACTCTGCATTTGTGAGCACGGTATAGTATGTGTAATTAAAAGGAAATTTATTTTCTAAATTACGTTTAAATATACTTACTTTTCGTGGCTCACGCAGAGACCCTCCCTTACCTCCCCGCCTTCCTGGTTCATCAGGAGTTCTCAGTCAGGGTTTGATATACTCGGAAAGAGGATGCTGGTTCTTTCTGAGCATGCGCAAGGCACGAGGCCCTTTTCAAAGGTTTGTTGTCCGTACGGACTTTATTGTATACGAGGCAGGGATAGCAAATTTGCTGCCGCGTATTTGCATTAGTGAGCCACGAAAGTATGTTTAGATTTAAACGTAATTTTAGAAATAAAAATTTCCTATTAAAATGTCCATACCTTTTTCAAAGTTTCTTTTTTCTCAGTTTATATTGAGGATGGGGAAAAAATGGGGTACTAGGGCAGTGGTTGTGGGTGTGTGAGTGTGTGTGTGGTGTGTGTGTGTGTGTGTGTGTGTGGTGTGTGTGTGTGAGGGGTCATGAGGGGAAGGTGCAATTAACTATGATGTAGATGATGAATAATATGATGTAGATGATGAATAAATATGATGTAGATGATGAAGAAAATTAATATGGATGTTTTTGTGACTCTTGTTTACAACAGTAACTTAAATTAGCACAGTATTCTGGATCCCTGGAAACATTGGGACCAAGTTTTTTTTACTTTAAAACTAGTTCAGTGGGTAGGAGTGGGAATTTCTGTTGTTGATAATATTGTGGAAATCCATTGCCTCCCTCTCCCATCCCCCCACCTCAAAATCTCCTTCCCTCCCATTCCTATGACAATATCGCAGGACTGTTTGTTACTGTGTCTGTAGGTTAGAGAACTTAGACACTTCAGTCCTTAACTTTTCTGAGCTGGTCAGATAAGCAAAATACTTTTTCTGCATGATGCCTGTGGTGAATGTTATTGTTGTCCGTTTGACTGTAAAGTTGGTCCATTTGGCCTGGGGCAAGTATACTGCAGGTAAGTTGGGGGGGGGGGGGGGTTCTGTGCAGGAGAGGTGACCAAAATGGGTTTCACAATCAAGGAATTCAGTTCCTGCTGAGGGTGGGGGATATGGAAGGGGGAAAAGGGGAGCTCCCTCTGTGCCTCCTCTCCTCCCCTCTCCTCCTTCCTCCTCCACTCTCTTCCAACCCCACCCTTCCCAGCCCCACCTTCCAGCCCCCTTTCCTTCCTTCACCTGAACCCTGTAGTTATGTTGGGTTACGAATATTATAATATCACTCGCTTGGAGAGTTGAAACTAGCAGATCATTGAACCCATTTGTCAGTTTTACTGTAATGTGATATCCTTGAAGCTTTGATCCATTCACATCAACGCAGTGAAAGATACTGGCTTGCTTTTTTTCCTTTCCTTTGTGCGTTACCCTGTTGATTTTGAATAAGACAGCCTGATAAAAGGATAGGAGTGATGATCATTAACTGGTCAGTTTGTTTCTTTGTGTGTGACCCTGTTGATTTTTTTTTTTTTTTTTTTTCTGTCCCAACCTCTGCACCCACACCGCTCATTCCGACACCCCGTCCACAGCCACAGCCTGGCTGGCCCGCCGCAGCACCGGCACCAGCAATCCACAGGGAGCAGTCAATGTCAAGTCGTCAAGAGGCACCCCACCGTACCGGAGGAGACACTGCACTGCTGCCGAGTCACTTCGGTGGTGTTCAGTGGCGCCTGTTCTGATCTAACATACGCAGGACACCACCTACTAAGCCCCCTACTGACTACAATAATTGCTTAGTCGCGGAGCCGGCGTGAGTGAGCTCTCCCTCCGGACGGGCGCCACCACGTCCGTCCAACGACAGCCCCCATGGACTCGCCGATACCGGTGGACCCCGACGGAAGCAAACCAAGGCCACAGACGTGGAGAGGACATCGAAATTGAGGTCACCATGAGAGCAGGGCATGAAGGGCCACAGAACTTGAGACATTTTTTTTTTTTTAATGCTGATCAATGGGAATGAGGATGATTAAGATGATGCTACGGATTTCCATTTCGGTCTGAGACTACATGACAGGGCTGTACTCAACGCTTCCTTTCATAATATATCCTGGCGTCAACCAGGCCCGAGAGATACAGGCACCTGCAGTGTTGGTCAGGAAATTTGAGCAACACTCTCAGAAACGCATCCAGTAAGTGGATGAAACTCGACTGTGTGGTCCCAGTCTTCCCAACTGAGTCCGCAGCAAACTCAACTCTGGGAAGGAGTTTTTAAGAGAGATTAACATTTTTCATCTGATTTAAGATTTTACGGAAGAAAGATTTTTAATGCAATTTCTGGTGCGTTTCTAGACGATGTCATTTAATGAGATGTGTGAAAGTTTTTTTTTTTTTTTTTTTAATGACTGGTGAGTTGATTTTACGTGGTGACAGCCATGGGTGGGAGACCGCCGTATTTTTACGGAGCTTCCGTATAAAACCAATTTTTTTTTTTTTTTTTTTTTTTTCCCCTTACAACGCGATTTTTGGCTTTGCGACATACGCGAATAACGATTTCCGGCTTTTTACGGCACACTTCCGTCCTCATCCTAGCTGTGAGTCGACGTGCGATTTGAACGTGAAAATGGCGTTTCTTGACGTTAGTGAGACTACTAGAGCTCGCGAAATCGATGCAGAGCTGAAAAAGAACAAGTGGAGAAATGAATGGCTAGATGAAACAGACAAAAGGATCGCCCGTTCCGTATGTGGCTTCGAAAATGCGTGGAACCTGGCGCTGCATGGTGCAATCTGTGTGGAAGAAATCGTCTACAAGTCGAATGGGAAGAAGTCTATTGCAAGCCATGGTAGCGAGGACTGTCCATGTGGAGAGGCTAAAAGCCTTGAAACATGCATCAACACTTCCAGCTGCATCCCCTGTGCTTGCTCCTCTGTCAAAAGTGGACTCCTTGGTTGATGCCAAGATCCGGACTTGTGCGTTTTTGGCCGAGCATTGTGCGTTTTTGGCCGAGCATTGCCTACCGCTGTCTTTGGCTCCAGAGCTTGTCGCCTTCTGTCAGAAACTTGCAGCAGACACCCAAGCCTCGAACGACTGGCCAAATCATTTTGTGGTTTGCCTTCCTAAAAGTCAAACAGACAGAAACCAGCAGCTCAAAAGAAAGTGTGGCCAGTCACAAATCCACGAGTTCTTTGGCAAAAAACCAAGACACTGAAGAGAGTTCAGTAAATGCTGTATGTATGTAAATATGGATTGTCAATGTATATTTTTATATCAGATTTTAGCTAAGCCCTATGGGATGTGGATAGGTGTGGACAAAAATGGACTGGCTTTTAATATAATTCATTTTGATAGGTAACGTCTTCAAGCTTGCTTTCTTGGGTGGACTGACTGTCTTCAAACTCTTAGGATACTCACTCTGCTGCTTTTGCTTCACCGAGTTCTCCAAAGTGCATTGCTGGGGCCTATAGTATAGACTGTCTGTTATCACTAACTCCCTTGTATGCTCACGCTACTGTTTTTTTTGCTCAACCTGAACTTTGTAAGTGTACTGCTGGGGCCTTAGGACTGCCTTACTCCATTGGTACTGTTTTGCTGAACCTGCTGTTCAAGTGTTGCTATACCTGTACTCTCCATAAAAATGGTGAGTAGGGTACTTTATGATTAATCTATTTTTTTTGTATTTTAGTTGTTTTATCTTTCTTTTTTTTTTTTTTTTCAACTATACGAGAAGTATGCTTCTTATGTGTTCACACACACCACTGCAAAGAACTCAGATAACTGTAAACATCTCCAGGAAATGCACAAAACACACTTGAAATTGTGGATTTTCGTCAGCGGCTGGGACCCCCCACGGGGCTTTGCCCTGGACCCACCAGGGCTGGGCGGCCCTGGACCCTGCCCCATATTTTTTTTTTTCAGTAAAACCAAAAATTTTCACTCCACCCATGGACAGCCTGATGTGGCCCTTTTTCGGTCGGCTGGGCTATAAGTAATATTATCTTATCTGGTCAGTTTGTTTCTTTGTGCGTTACCCTGTTGATTTTGGATAAGACTGCCTGATAAAAGGATAGGAGTGATGATCATTAACTGGTCAGTTTGTTTCTTTGTGGTAACTCCTGTTGTTTGGATACAGACTGCCTGATAAAAGGATAGGAGTGTTGATCATTAACTCGGTCTAGTTTGTTTCTTTGTGTGTTACCCTGTTGATTTTGGATAAGACTGGCCTGATAAATGGATAGGAGGGATGTCACGTAATGGTCAGTTTGTTTCCGCCGGGGGTGCGACCTTGTCAGTGGTGGAGGGCTTGCGCAGGGTCCAGGTGATCCCTTAGGGCTTTGCTAGGCGGGGCGCATCACTACTTGGAGGTAGGCTGGTTTTTCAACTGCTTCTAGGTCTCGAAGAAGCCAAGATCGCTGTGCTGGCTAAGGAACCGTGGTAAGGAGTTGAGGCCCCTGAGAGGGCTTCCCATGTCTGATGGCTACAAGGTTGAGGATCCTGACTAAGAGTAACCCGCCTTTTGCCTTCCTTATTTGGCACTTTTCTATCTTTTGTCTCTCCCTTCATCGTCTTCTTTTCCACAACTCCTTTTCCTCTCTGTGGTCTCCCTTAAGATCTGCCTCGTTTGCCGTGCGGTGCGACTATGGGTCGGCGGCGGGATGAGATCTGGTGATTGAGTGGGCCAGCGCTCTCACAACACATCACTTTGGCTCGGTACCTCTCCTAGACAGTCCTTTTGGCACCGGGTGTACTAATCGGTCCCCTTTCTTTAGGGCTGGGTTCAAGACTGACAGTTCCCCTGATGGCCAAGTAACGCCTGCCGTGCCTCAGCTCTCTGTCCCCGGGAGTTGAGCATGATCAGGGGGGTTAGGGTTGGTGGTTTTCTGTTTGTGTATATCTCTCCGAAGCCTGAAGGTCAAAGCCATTGGTTTCAGAGAACAGGGAAAATCTTCATTCTAATTCACTTGCTCTGCACCAAGTTTTTGGGCGATAGGGGCCTACAAGCGCCTATTCGTGTTCTCGGACTAGTAACTCAAAACAAACGATTATCTACAAACCAACATACTGCTCGGCAGGAGTATCCGTTTTTTTTTTTTTTTTTTTTTTTTTTTCAATACTTAATTTTACCTAAAGTTTTCATAGAGTAACGTAGGGGAAAGTAGCGGGACACTGAACACGCACCCATAGAGTAAGAGGGGAAAAGCAGTTGTGGTGAACGCGCCCATATACACGTTGGCCCGTGCACTCGGCTATCCGATTATTTCGCAGTATGTTATTACAGAGTGGGGAGAGAGAGGAATCTCCAGGCAACACTGACAAAGGCCGTTAAGGTTAAGTTGCCCCTCAGAACAGACAGACAGACACACAGACAGGACAGAGAAGCGTGTGACAGAGAGAGACAGGAAGACAGAGAGGCGGGCAACACCAACACACACACACACACAAACACACACCGAACAGACACACACATCCACTCTCTCTCTCCTTTCTTTTTCACACACAAACACCCCCCCACACCACACCACACACACTCCTCACACACCCCCACTCCCTCCATCTCTCTCTTTTCTTTCTCTCCTTAATATTAATTGCATTAAACTTCGCACACTTCTTCTGAACTAATTTTTACCCTACAACTTTGTACACAGAACTAGCCGACAGGGGCTAAACCCGAGCACTTAATTTACGGCTCGCGGCCCTTTTGGTTGCGCATGCGACGGACCCCAGCAGTGCTTTGCCCGACCAAAAAAATCAATAAAGCAACAGGTGGCGCGTTAGCGAATGTTTCTAGACTGTCACGTACATGCAAGACCGGTTTGTATTGTATTATACTTGGGAAGGCCCGGTGCGGCTGTAAGGTGTGTGCCGTTGTAGTGAGAAGAATTTACCGGGTTTGTGCAGGTTGGTTTTGTTTTAAACGTTACTGAAAGAAAGGTTTGTGAGTATTCGAGGACATAAGTTTTACCCTTTAACTGCTATGTTAGAGTATTTGTTCACAAGAAATTAGGCGAACGCATGTTTTGAAAACCAGGAGATTGTTTTTATGGAGACGAAAAAGACTTGAACTAACTGACTTTGGAAGATGAACGACTATCTTAAAGTTTGTTGGGTCAAGGAAAAATGAAACAAGATGTAAGGGCCAGTTTTAATACCGTGTTTGACTATTGATGAGATGGTTCCCGTATCTAATTAATGGCGCTGCTTTGTTGAAAGTACGGCCGACGCAAAACAAACCATCACGCGGTTGTGATTGTTGGGCGCTGGCTTGGGACAGCTAATGCCTGTTTTAAAATACATATGGCGTTATTTTCTTTAATGGCGGAGGTAAACCACGGCTGATTCGTATGCTAAAACCTAATATTTGAACATTTTTGCTGTTCCACCCCAATAGTAAAATTTGTCTCCCAGTTGGTATCAGACTTGATTGATTGTTAACTACAGATTCATTGTTCATGTTAGCAAGCTGATCTGTGTATGAGCGATGTATACTTTTTACTTTTCTAATTCTAACCAGTTCATCTGCCTTCAAGTGTGCCCTTATGGCAACTGAATGGCGATTTTCCGGATGTTCTGGCAAAAACTGGATACGGGCCTAGGCAGACACTTTAGTTGCTGGAAGTTAGCCCGTGACTATTAAATAGCCGTTTATTCCCTCTGAACGCGCGATTTTCTGCTGCAAGGGGTTGCTGGGGAAATCGCCTTGCTAAAAATAACCGTTTTATTCATGCACGGCTATTTTTTCGGCAGAAAGAGGGATGTGGGGGAATTTCCGCACTTGCTAAAAATTTACCGTTTTATACATGAACGGCTATCTTTAGCAGCTATGAGGGCTGTGGGGAAATCAGCCTTGCTATAAATATACCGTTTTTACATGAACCGGAATTTTTTTATGCACAGCAGAGGGGTCTGCGCAGTGCTCGTATCTGGGACAGATGTGCCCCACCCCACCCACGCAGGCAAACCCCTCTCCTCTCATCACCCCACCCCCACGCATG
The DNA here is from genome assembly GCA_018398815.1 of Conus ventricosus. Lineage (NCBI taxonomy): Eukaryota > Metazoa > Mollusca > Gastropoda > Neogastropoda > Conidae > Conus > Conus ventricosus. The sequence goes on along the minus strand of JAFLJL010003973.1, from coordinate 4,910 downwards.
CACAACCTCCTCCTCCCACCCCCACCCCCACGCATATACACCTCATCACACCTCACTCCCCCACCCCACGCATGCACACCTCCTCCTCACCACACCCACGCATGCACACTCTCAGCCCATTCTACCCACGCAGCATACCTCTCCCTCACCCCACCCCAGCATGCAAAACCTCCTCCTCTCCACCCCCACCCACGCATTCACAACTTAAGGTCACTTTTAAGTCTTAACTTAAGTCACCCTCAAGTCCACTTCAAGTCACACAGTTCTTAGTTAGTTTTTAATTAAGTTTTGTTTTAATTACTCAAGATCTTTATAAGTTTATTGATTATGTTCTTTAGTTCTTGATTAAGCTCGCCTCAAGATCATAACAATAGTCATCCCTGTAAGTACAACCAAGTTTCTTATTCAGTTATTATAATTATCAAAAAATACAATCTATGTTTTTATCTTAAATTGCAGATGTCTATATAGTACACACACGCTCAAAAAAAAGCGCATCGTTGAGGATGTTTGCTTACGCCCCTTAGCCAGCGAAATCGGTCAGATAGATCTTAATGAAGTCTCTTTACAACCTAAGCTACGCATTGATACAATTCTTGGGTCTATGGAAATGCCTTTTATAGACTCCAGGTCGTTATTTATTGACCTTTATCATTTTATAATACGCCATGATCTATTTTTATTAAAAAAATTTTAAAATTAAGTTCTTATAAATAAATTAAATTATATTACATTTCAAATGGATCCCCCCCCCCAAATGAGGCTTTGTTATTGGCGGTTTGGCGTCGCTGTTGCCTTTTTCTATATTTAGTGGTTCAGTTTTTTTTGTTTGCTTTTGTTTCGGCCCCTCGCCCATTGTTTATATATTTTATAACCGTAATAACTGACCCCCAAAAGCTGCAATGGAGCCATAAAAATGGCAAACAGCTTTTAAGTTCAATATTCCCTGAAGACTTTGCGTGCTGTAGGTTTGGTATCACATGGTGTTTTTTTTGCTGGCCATTGAATCTACTCTGTTCTGGCGCTGGCGGCGTTTTGTCTTTCAGGTTGAGTTATATTCTGGTAACATTAATTTTTTTGTCTGTTCACTTGTAATTTTTTTCCTCCTGCTTTAACATCTCGCCCGGGGATGAGGATTCTTTTCACTGGCCCCACCTGTCAGTGTTTTTGCGTTTTCCTGGCTTGCGGTTACTTTCGACCACTGGATCTGGTTTGATGAATTTTCATGCTCCGTCATTTTTGAAACGGGAAAACAAAATCTATATGAATTAAAAGTTATTCATCCATGATTAATGGCGAATAACTATTGTTTCCAAATCTGTAGTATTATATCACAGCTTGAGACCTCTAATGTCATTGGTTAAACTGGGATCTTGCGTTCTTAATCATACGTAAGATCTTGTTCAGCATAATGGCGAGCAAATCTACGGACTAGTTTAGTGTACCAAACTTAAGAGACCGTATGCCCCACTTTTTACCCATTCTCGACCCCAGCCCTGCGCTTCATACCTGTTATGTTACATTATAATGTCTTGTGTCGACATCTGTTGATTCTTTCTAGGCTGTATTCAGTTCTCCGAGGAACTGTTTTGTTTTCCCACATGCTGCCCTAAGAATTCGCCTCTATTTTTGGCATAATCGCTTGATACTTCACACTTGGTCAATTCATAATTTAGGAAGGTTTAGGCCCGGCCTGTAGCTGTAGATAGTCATCGCTGTTCATGTTTTTTCATATTAATTTTTAATTATTTTATATTTTAAAATGAGACCGAAAAAACTATTGCCAACCTTGTATACATTCTGCTGTAATTGGAGGCCTAAGTAAAGGATACTCGCATGTTGGTAAGGCGTTGTTAAAAAAAACCAGCAGTCTTGGGGCAAATAGCCTTGAGGATTCAGCAAAATGATTGCTGTTATTTACAGCTTCATTTGCCACGAAGATTTCTAGTAAGGCAAGGAATAATTCAAGAGAATTATAATATGTAAAAAATACATTCTATAAAAAGGGCTTCGCTCGTATGTTGATAGGTGGCGCTGTGGTGAATGCACTGCTTTTAGCGGATAGTAATTTCGCTTTTTAGTAAACTTCGGGATGCCGGCGAGAGAAAAAGAACATAACAAAGCTATGGAGAACTCGAGCAGCAGCACAGACGCCTATGAAAAGCAGAGACTTGAGCACGTTAGATTTATTAATGACACACTGAAAGAACCAGGGGCATGCAGATTACACATTTAAAATGTTTGGCCACCAGCCAATACAAAGATTATTATCTAGTAACAGGAAAACGGTTTCAGACTTGCCCCCACCAAATTCAGTGGATTTTATCAACCATCAGAAAAATACAAAAGTGCAAGAAAATCGCTACGTTTAGTGTTTGGTATGACCGTGTGTATTTGTTGCACATATTATGGCTGAATAAAAAATGAACTAAATCTATTATTCGCCCAAAGGATTTGGAAGGGATTCACAGCAATAAAAAAAGCTAAGCCCAGCAGGCAGGGGTCAGTGAACATATCAGCAAAAAGAATGGTATTTCTAAAACAAGCGATCTTGGGCAAATTTATTTACCTGCACGCCTGATCGAATACAGAGACCAAACTTTGTTTATACAAACTCCAACGGGACACCCATCTAATGGTCTTCTTTTATTTACCTCTGATAGGCTTAGACGAAAAAGATTTACAGTACGCACTCACAGTCATTGAATAGCTTCAGATACAGAGCTGCGGAAGGCACCTTAACACAAAAGAACAAGAGGGCTTTGCTGTTGCTGTCGCTATTACAAATGATATACCACCGTGGGCTCTATACTTATCCTCGCATGATTCAAGTCGATGATGGAAAAAGAATTTTAAAGCCAAGTGAATCAATTATTGTTCATAACATTAGAGTTACCATTAGAGAGGGCATTCCGGGAGTTCCAGATCACAGGCTTAGTTGAAAACTTTTAAAAACAGTTAGCTGAAAGACTTTTCTCCCTACCAGTATCAAGAGAGCTGAGTGACCGTTCTCGCACCACACAGAAAGAGGTTAGAAGACTGCCCTCCGTTTTGGGGGGTTTGACTAGGTATCCGATTACTGCGCAGTATGTTAATTACAGCTGGGGGGAGAGAATCTCAGCAACCCTGACAAAGCCCGTTAAGGTTAAGTTGCCCTTAGAACAGACAGACAGAAGACAGACAGAGAAGAGAGAGACAGAGAGAGACAGACAGACAGACAGAGAGGCGGGCACACACAACACACACACACACACACACACACACACACACACACACACACACACACACACACACACTCACTCTCTCTCTTTCTTTTTCACACACACACACATCACTCACTCTCTCTCTTTCTCTTTCTCTCTTAATTAAATGACATAAAATCCGCACACTTCTTCTGACTAATTTTTACCTACAAACTTTGTACACAGACACGGGGCTGAAACCTGATCACTAATTTACAGCTCGCGGCCTTCGGTTGCACAGCGCACGGCCGCTTTGCGACCAAAAAATCAATAAAGCACACAGGTGGCGCGTCAGCGAATGTTCTAGACTGTCACGTCAGCAAGACCGGTTTGATATTGTCAGTTTACTTGGGGGCGTTGGAGCTGTAAAGGTGTGTGCGTTGTAGTGAGAAGATATTTACGGGTTTTGTGCAGGTTGGTTTTGTTAAACGTTACTGAAGAACAGGTTTGTGATATTCGAGGCCATAAGTTTTACTTTAACTGCATGTTAGAGTATTTGTTGAAAGAATTAGGCGAAGCATGTTGTGAAACCGGAGAGATTGTTTTTCTGGAACGAAAAAGTGAACTAACTGCTTTGGAAATGACGACTATCTTAAAGGTTTGTTGGTTCAAGGAAATGAACAAGATGTAGCCAGTTTTAATACGTGTTTGACTATTGATGAGATGGTTCTTTATCTAATAAATGGCGCTGCTTTGTTGAAAGTCGGCCGAAGCAAAAACATACCATCACGCGTTGATTGTTGGGAGCTGGCTTGGGACAGCTAAAGCCATGTTTAAAAAACATGGCGTTCATTTTTAAGGCGGAGGTAAACACGGCTGATTCGTATGCTAAAAACTTATATTTGAAACATTTTTGCTGTTCCTCCAAGTAAAAATGTTCCCAGTTTGTATCAGGCTTGATTGATTGTTAACTACAGATTCAGTGTTCATGTAGCAAGCTGATCTGTGTATTAAGATGTGTATACTTTCTACTTTTCTAATCTAACCAGTTTATCTGCCTTCAAGTGGTGCCTTATGCAACTGAATGGTGATTTTCGAATGTTCTAGAAAAACTGGATAGGGCTAGGCAGACCTTAGTGTGGTGAAGGTCAGCCTTGCTTAAAATAGCCGTTTATACATGAACGGCTATTTTTAGCAGCAAGAGGGCTGTGGGGAAATCCGCCTTGCTAAAAATAACCGTTTATCATGAACGGCTATTTTTAGCAGCAAGAGGGCTGTGGGGAAATCCGCCTTGCTATAAATAACCGTTTATACATGAACGGCTATTTTTAGCAGCAAGAGGGCTGTGGGGAAATCCGCCTTGCTATAAATAGCCGTTTATACATGAACGGCTATATTTTTAGCAGCAGAGGGGACTGCAGTGCTCGTAAACTGGGACAGATGTGCCCCACCCCACCCCACGCATGCACACCTCCTCCTCCCACCCCCACCCCACGCATGCACACCTCCTCCTCCCACCCCCACCCCACGCATGCACACCTCCTCCTCCCACCCCCACCCCACGCATGCACACCCCCACCCCCACCCCACGCATGCACACCTCCTCCCCCCCACCCCCCCCCCACGCAAAGCACACCCCCACCCCCACCCCACGCATGCACTCCCCCCCCCCCCCCACGCACGCACAACCCCCACCCACCCACGCCTGCACACTCTCACCCCTTTTAA
>JAFLJL010003972.1:0-18532 GCA_018398815.1 Conus ventricosus | reverse complement strand
CCCCCCCTCCCCTTTTCCCCTCCCCCCCCCCTCCCCCCCCTCCCTATGCGTCAAACTCGGTATTTGGGTTCAAAAAATTTTTGCATTTTTTCATATTCACTTACAGTCTGTTTTCATACACCCAAATCTTGTACTTTATACACTTGCTATTTTTTCCCCAGCCCCCCTCACCCCACCCCCCTCTCCCCTTTCCCTCTTCATTATTTTATTCTCATTTTTATTTTATTTATTTTTTTTTTATTATTATTTTTGTTGTTTTTTTGTTTTTTATTTTTCTTATTTTTTTTTTTTTGTTTTCTTTTATCTTCTTTTTCATTTGATGTTCCCATGATTACATGACCGTTTTGCTTGTTTTCTTTGTTTTCTTACTTTAAAGTTTTTCACTGCAGGTTGTAGTCCCTACCAGGGCAGGACTGGATTAAAAAAGACTTAGTCTTATCATATCCCGTAAATAAAGAATTTTGTCTTTCTTGTCTGTCTCTCTCCTCCTCTCTCTCCCTCTCTCCTCTCTCTCTTCTCTCCTCTCTCTCTGATATTTAAAAATCATCGCTCAAAAATGAAGGACTTAACCATGGGGCATTTCGATATCTAATCCACCCCAACCCCCCCCCCTTTCCCCCCGACCCCCCCCCCCCCCCCCCCCCCCCCCCCCGGTAACAAACAACGACAAAAAGAAAAGAAAAAGCAAACAAAAAACTTTCATCGGACAATCGACAACTCTTTTGATGTTTGTGTCTGTGCTACTCTTAAAATCAGTGGCTAAGATTAAAAGGGTCATTACATAACCAAAACAATGTGGTTTTTTGGACGAATTTGTGATTCCCAACAAAGGGGGGGGTTTTTGATCGCCAGTGCTTTCCAAGGAATCAACATAATAAAAGTCGACTCAAAACGACCGGGAATCACCACCAGTCTCAACCAAAACCGTTTTCCCCTCTCTGTCTTCTCCTTTCTCCGTAAATTTTTTCCCAGGGGTGGGAGACTTGTGCGACTTTCAGACTTTTCCCATGGCAATATAAAACGCATATAAAAAATCAAATTTCCAGAGTTTAACAACAGGGACAAATTTCGGCAGGGAGGGGGTTTAACATCGGATTATCAAACGATAAAGGGATATGGGGAATACGCCGTCCCCTTTTATTGGCCCAAATATTGTGTTTGTGTGCGGTGGTGTGTGTGGGTGTGTGGTGTGTGTGGTGCGTGTGCGGGTCGTTGCGTGTGCGGTTGGGTGTGTGGGTGGTGTTGTGTGTGGGGTGGCGTGTGCGTGTGCGTTGTGTGTGTGTGGTGTGTTGTGTGTGGGGTTGTGTGCGTCGTGCGTGCGTGCGTGCTGCTGCGTGCGTCGTGCGTGCATGCGTGGGTGCGTGCGGGGGTGCGTGGGTCGTGCTGCGTGCGTCGGCGTGCTGGGGGTGGGGTGTGGGGTGTGTGTGTGTGTGGTGTTGTGTGTCGTGTGTTGTGTGTGGTGTTGTGGGGTTTTGTGGTGTGTTGTGTGTGGTGTGTGTGGCCGCTTTTCGTTCGTTCGTTCGTTTTTTTTTAAATGCCATGGGCGGAGACTTTTTTTAAAATTAAATTTTTTTCCTCCTTCTCATCCCTCCACTCCACAGTTCCTTCACTTTTCTTTCCCACCACTCGCCTTCGACATGCATTTAGCAAATAATTTGACAGAGCATGTCTGGACAGTCCAATATAAATGTTACTTAGAAAAATAAATACAATGTTACAAATTGGGAATTTTTTTTTTGCCTTTACTTATTTTTAACGAGTGAATAAAAAATATTTTAAAAAAGGGGAGTATTGCAAGGAGGTTTTGACGTCTGCCAGTGCTTTCCAGAGGAATCAACATAAAAAAGTCGATTCACAACGACCAGAAACCCACCATCAAACCAAAACTCGCTTTCCCCTCTGTTTTCGTCTGTCTGTCTGTCTCCCCTTTCCCGTGAATTTTGCCAGGGGGGGATGACTTGTGCGCTTTTTGACTTTTCCCCCTGGGAAAAAAAACTGTTTAAAAAAAAATCAAAGTTCCAGATTAACAACGGGCTGAGATCAGGGGAGAGGAGAGGGTTAACTTCGGATGTACAAAAATGAAGGATACTGGAATGACTCAATCTCCTTTAGTTGGCTCCGAATATGTGGGTGTGCGTGTGGTGTGGTGTTTGTGTTGTGTGTGTGGGTTGTGCGTGCGGCGTGCGGCGTGCGTGCCTCCGTGCTGCGTGGTGTGTGTGTTTGTGTGTGTGTGTGTGTGTTTTGTGTTGTGTTGTGGCGTTCGTTTGTTCGTTCGTTTTTAAGACCATGGGCGGGGACTTTTGTCCTTGTGGGAAAGAGAATTCAGTTTAGATGGATATCATAACCTTTTTTTCAACCGCGACCCACGCCAATTATCGGGACATGAGCAGACCTCGAAGAAATAAAGTGGGGCACATTCTTTTCCCCTTTTTGTACTCCCCTTTTTTAAAAAACAGGGGTACTTAGAATGGGGAAGAATTTTGTTGTGGTGGTTTGTGTGTGGTTGGGTGTTTGTGTGTGTTTTGTCCGTGGGCAAAATGGTTCCACAAAAAAACTGGGCCGATCTTTCTGAAAATTTGTAGGTAGTTCATTTTGGCCACGGTGACCCATGTTTTGTTTTTCCGCACAGCCTTTTCTAAGGCTGAACGGCCTGAACGGCTTTTCTTCTTTTTGGGAAAATCTCAGAAAAATACTTGGGGAAATTAAAGCTTTGGATGATCTTGTGACAAATCGGGGCCTCTGCCATATGTAATGACCAAACTGAAAATGGGATAAAACAACCGTTAAAAACCGTTATTTGTCGTTTTTCTTATATGCGGGATTTAATAAAATTTGGTAAAGGAAATTTTTAAAAACCCATATAAAGTGCCATTTGTGTGTGAAACACCAAAAGGCACTTCTAATAGTTTTCAAAAATTTGACCGTTAAAAAAACCGTTATTCTTGACATATTGACCGATTTGGAGAAATTTTTAATTACCAGGCTTAGCCCAGTAGGACTAACATCTCATCATCTCATCTCATCATCACCGTTTGAGCGGGCCCCAATCCAGGGTTTTTACTCTGCCGCTTTGGGGGGGACGCAAAAAAAAAAAAAAAAAAAAACTTCACACTCTCACTCACAACAACAACAGACGTAGTTTGAAAAAGCTAAAATAGCTATCGTGGGCTGCTGGCAGGGTACCCCCGGCACCCTTCCCCCCCCCGGGGGAAGCCACCCGGGTAACATAATGCAGCCAACCCCTTTAAAAAAAAAAAAAAAAAAAAAAACCAACCTAAACCCATAAACCCTACTCTGGTTTCCACCAATTTTAAACGGGCCCTTGACAAAAGAATGGTCGAGGGTTTTGGGTGATACTAATGCCTCATCAGCAAATTTCCAGTCCCTGGTATTGGGGGAAAAAATGCCGTTTTCGGATTTGGGGGGGGGCAATAGAACGGGTCATTGCTGTGATGTCCTCTTCTTTGTCTTGGGGGGCAGGTTTTCTTGGGAGCTCCACACAACCTCCTAGAAGTTTTGTAAACATGGTGAGGGGGAGGGCTTCCTCGTTGCTGGAGGGATCCCCCCCAGTTTTTTTTCATAGATTTTACATTTTGAAGTGTTGTGGTATTTTCCCTGAGAAAAAACCCCGGGGCTGCTCGGGCTCTGTAACGCCTCAATCCTGCTGATATTTTTTTTTTGTTGTGGACCCCACACGGGCCGGCGAACTCCATTAGGGGGCCTCCCAAAGGGGATTTGAAGGGCCGTTTCTTTCAGCGGGAAAGGAAAAAAAAAATTTGATTCAAGGTTTGGGGCAAAGGGAAGCCGGGGGGTCTTTTTGGGCCTTTCGAAAAAAATTGGATATGCTCCCCCACCCGAGATCGGACTGTGGAAACCGCCAAAAATATTTCGCCGATTTTGCCCTGGGGAAAAAATTTCGGCCGTGTATTATACTTTTTTTTTGGAAAGGGGTTTTTTCCCGGGTCACTGGGGGGGGGGGTGGACATTTCCCTGGGTGAAAGGCCTTTCCCCCAGCCCTCCCCACTGTTCGATTTTGAGCGGGGGTCTTTTTGTAGCCGTTTTTTGGCCGGGGCCTGATGTTACCAGCCGGTATACAGCAGTGTCGTCACAAAAGAGGCGGGGTCATCGAAGGGGTTTGGCCCGTAGGTAAATTGATGTATACTAGGAACAAACGGGGTCCAAGTACGACCCCTGGGGAACCCCTACCTTACTTGACGCAGCCCCCGACCTCGCCCTTGGACCACAAATTTTGCTTGCTCCTGTCTCGAAAAAAACCCTTAAACCTTTTAAAATTGATTTTCCCCCCCAAACCCCATAGTGATGGAGTTTATGGGCAGGAGGCTGGGGTTTATTTTTGTAAAAGGCCCCTTGGAAAGTCCAGCACTACAATGTCGGGTCTGCCCTCCCTTCTCCATGTTGTCAAACAGTTTTTCGGGAAAATTTCCCACAGGGGGTTTTCCAGGATCTTTTTCAAACGAAACCCCTTTGCTGTCGGGGTCAGAAACGTATTCCCTCGATTTGGTTCTTTGAGGGGGGTGACTCCCAATGGGGCCCCAAGATCTTGCAGGGGATGTTTGGCACGATACTGGTCGTAGTTTGCGGAAACGAAATTTCCCCCTTCTTAAAAACCCAGGTGTCCTTTTGCCGTTCGCCAATCGGAGGGGAAAGGTCCCTTTTGGGCGATGGAATTCGAAAAATCAAGGTCAAGACCGACCCACTTCATCACCAACTCTTTCAGCCCCTCGGGGGGTAAAGCCATCGGGCCCGGGAAAATTTTTTGGTTTGGGTTAATTTTTCCCCCCAGCAGCTTCCGACGCCTTCCCCCGGGGAAATGCGGGTTTTGTTTGAGCTCCGTGATCCCCCCTTTGTCCAGGGCCGCACTTCTCACTGACTCTTGCTGGTGTAGTTTTCGACCCCTCACTAAAGGGACTGAAGGGAAGTGGTGTTCAGGATTTCTGCTTGCCCCTTTGGGGTCCGACCCCAACGACCTTTAAACCTTTCAGGGGGGAGACTCCGAATTTCGCAGATCTCTGACCTTAAAGAAAGTCCAGAACTTTTTGTTGAAATGGTTCGTCGGGGCTGTTTGGGAGCCCGGTCGTCTTTAAACATATTCCCAAATATGCCCGCCTCTGGATTGATTTTGCGGTTTTGTTGAACTCATTTCACATTTCTTTTTTGAGTCGCATTTTTTTTTTTTTAACATGGGCCCTTGAGACCAGTTTTTCATTTCCCTGTCCCTTTTTTCTTCATTTTTTTGTAGACTGGGCCCTCCGATGATAGACTCTTTTTCCGAGAAACCCAGGGGCTTGCTCTGCTTGGGGGGGCCTGCTTGTGCGGAAATTAAAGGCCCTCCATGGGGGTATTTGAGGGCTTCTTTGAATTTTTTCCCCATAGATCCTCTGAAAAAAAGGCTCCCCTTTTTCCCTCTCCAGTGTTCATGGAGCTCTGTAAAATTGCTTTCTTAAATTCCGTCCCAAGGTTTTAGGGTAAAGGGGGAATCCCCCCCCGGGGGTGGCCTTGTTTCCTTTTTTTCCCGGGGCCGCAGGGTGTTTTTCAAAATTTAGCCCTTCAGGGTCAGCAGCCCCAGGGTTTTGATTTAAACCCTCTTCCGGCACTAGGTGAGGGGGGTTGGGTTTAAAGAAAAGGTCGGGGAATATTACCTGTCTTGTTGGCTCCATGACTATTTTGCCCAAGGGGGCAGTCCCTGGGTTTTTCCATAAATCGTTATGCAGACTGGGGTAGGGTCCCTTTTTGGTTTTTCAAGTGGAGTGAAACCCAGTCCCACCCTGGAAAGTTGAAATTTTCCCTCCAATCAAAAGGGGTTTGCATTGGAAATCCCCTTTTTGCTCTTTCCATGATCTTCGAAGTTCAGTCAGGCTTACGGGCGTCCGAGACATCGGGTCGGTAGTGGGCGCAGGGGTAGGGGGTCTTCCTGCCAAGTATTTAAAAGGCCCCCCCAAAAACCTTTTCGCAATCATTCCATTTCGGGACAGCGAAGTTTTCCTCAAGTCTGAGGGGATAGCCAAAGTATCTCCTCCCCCTCCCTATTTCTGTCCTATCTGTAGATTTGATAAAAGCCCGGCGGGATTTTGTCTTGGATGGAGGGGGAGCCATGTCTCTGTTCCGAAGATTTTTCCCGGGTTTTTGTGTTTTTCCCAACCAAGAAACTAAATTTCTCTGCCCTTCCCCCCAACCCCCAGATCAAAGTTTACTTTTTGGGGAGGGCAGAGGGGGGCCCCTTCCACTTTTCTGCTCCCTGGCCGGGTTGGCGCCCGATGCAGGGCCCGGGGGGGAAAGCCCCTTTTCTAAAGGAGGGGTGCAGGGGGAGACTCCAAAAAGTCTTTTTTGGGGGGTTTTTTTTGGCCCAATCTCCCCCATAAAGGGTCGAAGACGCCCGGGCCTTTTTGGGGTTGCCGCAAATAGCACAGTCCCAAATTTTTGGGCCCGTCATCATTCACCTCTAAAGAGCCCCACTTTTCGATGCTCTGACACCCGCGCAGGGAACCATACCCCGCAGGCCGCACACCCCCCCTTTCTGTCTTTCCCAGGGCCTGTGACATCAAAAGGTTTCCCCCAGGGGTAATGGATGCCCCTCGAGTTATCTGATGAGGGGGTGGCCCGGGGGTTTGGCTCTGGTGGAAAAGGTGGAAGGAAAAAGTTTGCTAAGTCCAAAAGTAAAGTCCCCTACAAAAAATTTTCCCTTTTTTCGGGGTAACTTTTTTTTGAGGGTGTGGGTGAAAATCCCCACTCCGGGGTTCCACGGTGGAAGATTTCTTAAAGCAAAAAATCTGATTTTGCTAGGTCCTACAGGTTAGGGGAACCTTGACCTCGTGAAAGACTTGTGCCCCAGCGAAAAAACCCCAGCAAAAAATGGGGCCCCGGTTTCAAAAGTGAAATTTTGGGTTTTATATAACCGTTAAAACCGTTTTTTTTTTAATATATGGGGGGTTTAATGAAATTTTGAAATTTAAAAGGGGTTATCACTCCAAATCCCCCTTCCAGTTGTTTTTTCAAAATCTGACCTTTAAAAAACCTTTAAATTTTTGAAAAAATTTGCCCCGTTTTGGGAATGAAATTTGGTATGTACACGGCTTTACCCAGTAAAGGCCCAAAAAACCTTTTTCAAAAGTGTACACCCTTTAAAATTTAACCTTTAAAAACCCCGTTTTTGCCTTTTTTTTCTTCCCTCACAAAGCACTTGGCCGTTTTTAAAGCTTTTTAAAAACGGGGATATTTTTAAAAGCTTTGCATCTTGTTTTTTTGTACTTTCCCCCATTTTTTTCAAAGGGTTTTCTTTATCCTGTTAAAACAAGATCTACAACCAGAATGGGTATATCTCTTTAAATCATAATTTGAATCCAGTTTTCTTTTTTAAACCCCTTCGTTCTCTGCGGGGTCTGCGCCCAAAACCATTGGTAGAAAGGTTGGGAGTATACATTTTTGAAAGACGCCAAAAGGGGGGTGTACTATTTCCCATGGAACACAGTCAATCGGATCTACTAAAAATCAGTGGTAGGGGAAAAGAGGGGGGGAACCGCAAGCGGGGAAGGGAGGGGGGTTGGGGTGGGAAGGGGTCCCAGGGAGTGTTTTCCCTTTCCCTAGTTTAGACCAGAAACAAAACAGCCGAAGTAAAACAACCGAAATAAACTAAAGGGAAACTTGGGGCTACCCCCAAAGGTGGCCTTAAGCGACCTGTTATATGGCCTAGTCCCCCCTGGGCCCCTGCTCTTTCCCGGGGATGCAGGCAACCCGTTTGGAAAATTTGGGGGGGGGAAATCAGGAACGAGAAATTTTGAAAAGCGTGATTTTCCCCTGATATAGCACCCATCCGGGCTCCCCAAAAATACTCCGTCCAAACCCTGAGACCTAACGCTTCAAAAAAAGCCCCCCCACTGACTTTTAGATAAAACAACAGCCCGCCTGAAATCATTTCCCAACCCGGGTTGAACGTAAATCCCCCTTTCCCGGGTTTGGGTTTAAAAAAACAAAGGGCCCTTTTTCCCTTTTAAACCCAGCGCTTTTTGGTTTAGGGATTTACAAGCAAATGGATCCCGACCCTATTTTTTATCTGGCGGGAATATGGTGGGAAGACTGTTATTGATCAATTGCCTAAGCGCAGCCCGAGGTTTTTTGGGCACAAAAGGTTTACTGGAGAGAGGAGAAGAGAGAGAGAGAGAGAGAGAGAGAGAAAAGACAGAGACAGAGAGAGAGACGGGCAACAGACGATAGACAACAAACCCCAAAAAAACACCCCACACAGAGGGAAAACACACAGACATAAACAGGGCAGACAAAGAGAGATAGAATGAGGGGGGGAGAGAGAGAGAGAGAAGAAGAAAAGAAAAGAAAAGAGAGAGAGAGGGGAGAGAGAGAGCAGAGAGTGAAAGAGAGTAATGCGAAAAGGGTTAGTGCCTACTAAAAGGGAAACAACAGGGGGGGGGGTGGGGGAAGAGGGGGGGGGGGGGGCTGGGGGAAAAATAATGCTGTAAATTTTTTAAACTGAAAATGTCGGGGCATTCAAATTTATACCCAAAAGAAAAACATTTTTACCAAAATAAAGGGCCCCTTTTTAAAACAACAACAAAATTCTACACTTTTTGGTTGAAAAGGGTTTTGGGCAGTGGGTCCCGGGCAATTTAACATAAAGAAAACAACAACAACAAGATTAATAAAGATAAAAATGATGGTAAAATAAAAGTTAAAAAAAGATAATAAAAATAATGATAACAATAAAAATCATAATAAAAAAAATTATAATGTCACAATAATAACAATGAAGAAAGATGATGATTAAAGAAGAAGAAAAAAGAAGAAGAAAAAAAAGAAAAGAAACCTTAAAATTTTAAAAGATCCCCATCTAGACCAAGATTTAAAAAAGAATAACCAGCACTGTGATCGAATTTTTAAATATAAAAAACTTTTGGGTTTTTAAAACATTTCTTAAAAAAAAACAAATACAACAAAAACAACAAAAACCCCAAACAAAAAAAAAACTTTGTCAATACAATTTACATAAAGAATTCATGATTCAATTTTACTTTAATTTGTGTTCACGGTGTGTTTTGACTTTTTTTTTTTTTTTATTTTATTTTACTTTGAATCATTTTTCCCGCTCTTTTCCCCGCTTTCCCCTTTTTCCCCCCCCCTGTCCTCCTTTCCCCCTTTTCTCTACCCCCCTCCCCCCAATTTTCCCCATCCCACCATATTTACATTCACACCCCATGTACTATATAGGGTATCTATAAATAACATTGAGCATATAATTTTACCCCCCAAACCGTACCCCCAAACTAGGCATGCCCACTCGTAGGGAAAATACACATGTGCCCTGTTTTAAAAAATAAAAATTTTTTTTTTTTTAAAGGGGTTTTTATTCAAACCCCCCCATCCCCCCTCCCGTGTTTTTTTTTTGTTGTTTTTTTTCGCCCTCCTACAAAACCCTCAACATAAGACCCCTCCTCACACTATCTCCCTTTCTTTTTTCACACCCCAAAACGCCCCCTTCCCAAACATAAGACTCCTATAACCACCCCTCCTTTTTTCCCCTATCTCTAGGTTTTTGTTTTTTCTCTTCACTCTACTGGGCCTTTTCTTTTTCCCTTTTAAAACCCCTCACACACACACAACACCCCACCACACACACACACACACACACACAACACACATGGGGCGCGCACAACCAAAACACACACACACCCCCCACACACACACACACACACAAAATGCCTTCACTGCCCCAAGTGAAACCCTAATCTTTTCTTTTTGCACTTAGTAAAAGTCCAAATTTTTAAATATTTTAAAAATTTCAACAGTCCCGGGTGAGATGGGCAGAAGGGGTTACATGTTTCGGGGGTTTTTTGTGTGTTGTGGGTGTGTGTGTGTGTGTTTTTGATTTTTTTTTTTTTCAGCTTTGATTAAGCGGATTTTTTACTTTTGTGGGTTTTAAACTGTAATAAGTTAAAATTTTTTTACCCCATTTTATTAAACCCTTTTTTTTTTCCCCCCCCCCCCCCCCCCCCTTTTTTTTTTTTTTTTCTCTAATAAACACATAATGTGGAAAACCCAAAAAAAAACCCAAAAACGCGCGCACATACACAAATCACACACAATACACACACGCGTGGGGCGCGCGCACGGACACACACACACACACACACACACACAAAAACACCCACACACACACAAAACACACACAACACACAAAACACACTTTTAAACACTAATCGTCCGTTTTTCGTATTATTTTTTAAACGTTCCCTTGCCTATACTATTTATTTTTTTTTTCTTTTTTTTTCACAAGGGCCCCGAAAGTAACGGGAAAAGTTTTAGAAAGTTTTTTTTTCTATTTTAAAATCTTCTAAGCATCCTAAAAGAAAATTTTGCATTGTTTACGAAATCTCGGGCAAAATCTATTTTTCTAAAATGTGTGTTTTTTCCAGTAAAAGCCAACAACGAGGAACCGTAGGGGAACTTTTACGATTTTTTTGGGAGCTTCCAAAAAAAACAAAATAAATTTCCCCCATAGGAAAGGGTGGGGATAGGGACAAGTTTTCGATGCCGTCAAATGCTTTTTTTTTTGGTGTAAATTTTTAATCCGTAGCAGGGATTTGGGGTGCTTTTAAACTTGTTTACTTTTTGAGATAAAATTCCTTTTAATTTTTCATGCACGTTGCTTGGGGGCTTTTTCCCCACTCAATTTGAAAATTTTTTGTTTTTTAATTTATGAATTCGAATGACAATGTAGAACCCCCTTCTAAAAAAAAGTTGCTTTGGACGATTTTATATACCACCAAATCAAAAAAATTTTCCCCGGACTGATACAAGAAAATCAATTTATTAATCCCAACATGCAAGATCAAACGGCTTCCCGGAAAATGAAAGTAATCAATTTGGGGTGATAAACGACAAAATAAAAAAAAAAAATATTAAACACACACACACCCACAACACCGGGGGCGGCGCGCCCCAAAACTCAAGGAAAAAAGAGAGAGAGAGAGAGGAGAAAAGAGAGAGAGAAGAAAAGAGAGAGAGATGCCCTTTGAATATGGTTTTCAACTGTTGTGCAGGGGATTTTAAACGTTTTTTTTTAAAACTTTTAAAACCCACAGTTTGGGGAGCCCATTCGAAAAAAAAAACAATTTTTCCAAAAAATTTTTTACTTATTTTAACTCCTTTTAGCATGCCCGGGGTTCAAAGACCTGGGAATTTTAAAAAATGAAAAAAAAAAAGAAAAGGGGCTTTACGGACACCCTCTCTCTCTCTCTCAAAAAGATTTCTAAAAAATGAAGCGAATTTTTCTTGTCAAGCACATAGTGCCGCTGACGTCTTCCCCTTTTTTAGAGAAAAATTCCCCGCTGATGTTTAAGTTTAAAAACAGACCCCCATCAACACTATGGACTTGGGGGACTACAAACGGTTTTTTTTTTTCTACAAGGGTTTTTAAAAACCAAATTGGCTACATCATAGTGGTCAAGATGGCCTGTCATAGCCTTTGATATAGCACTCCCCTTTTTAGGTATGATATTTTTAAGGGGTTACGTTTTACCCCTTCATGAAAGCTGAGGTCTATATGAAAACCATCATTCAATTTATTCATTCATTCTCTCTCTATCTCTGTCTCCCTTTCCCATCTCTCCTCTCTCTCCCCTCCCCTTTTCCTCCTCTCTCCTCCCCTCTCTTTTTTCCCCTCTCTCTCGCCCCAAAAGCGCGCGCCACACACACACAAGCGCGCGCACCAAAGCACACACACACAACCCCCAAATACACACGCCGCGCGCGCACAAACACACAAAACAACACACACACACATTAAAAACTTTGGGGGGTTTTAACCTACACATATAAATTTTAAAATATATATTTAAAATGCCCAAAAAAAATTTTTTTTAAATGAAAAACCCCTTGGGGGGCAACATTAGTTTTAAAAAAAGTTAAAGAGGAATCTTAAAAAATATCAAAAAATTTTGTTTTCGAGCGGGGGGCGCGTCATCAGGAAAGGTTTTTGGGTTTTCCCCCCCGCCGATGTTTTTCTTTTTTTTCCCTTTTTTTCGATGGTTCTTGGGTTGTTTGGGTTTGTGGGAAACATTCTCCACACCAAGAAAAAAATCTAAAACAGCAAAAATGAAACCTGGTTTAGGAAACCAACCCGAAACCAACATTCGACGTAACCCCTGGGATCATATGATTTTGCAAAACCAAATGAACTTGGGCGGGCTATTTTAAGCTGTCCAACATCAAAAAAAACTCGGAAAAAAAGTCGGACTATACAGAGACGATGGCCTTGCTGCACTAACCAACAATCCAAGAACCATCGAAACAAGAAGAAAGAACTATGAAAAAATCTTCCAAAACCACAACTTAAAGATTACCATTGAAGCAAACAAAAAGGTAGTGAACCACTTAGACAAACACTGGGTCCAACAATCACATATATAAACCATACAAGAAACCCAACGATACACCTCTTTATGTACACACCAAAGTAACCATCCCCATCTGTATTAAAGACCATCCCCATGGCATAAACAAGAGACTATCAAACCTGTCTGCAGTGAGAGAGTGTTCAACAATGCAGCAGTAGAATACCAGGAGGCACTAAAAAACAAGTGGATACAATTACAAATTACAATACAACCCAGACAACAACACAAATAAAAAACAAGAAAAAATAGGAAAAGAAAAATCATAACCCCCCATACGACGGAAACTCAAACAAACATAGGGGAAAGAATTCTTTAAAATCCTAACAACTTCATTTCCAAAAGAACACAAACTGTCAAAATATTTAACAAAAACACTGTCAAACTATCGTACTCATGTATGGGCCCCAAACCCCAAAAACCTAATTGACGCATCCAACAAATGAAAATCAACACAGCAAAGAAGGATGAAGAAAGGAAATCTTTCAATTGCACCAGAAAAGGGGCAGTGCCCACTAAAAAAAATAAATGTCTTCACAAAAAACATTGTATACCAGGCTACGGGTGACATCAGAAAATGAAAAAAGAAACATACAAAGGGATCACTGAAAACCACTTCAAAACCAGATATGCAAACCACAAACAGTCATTTAATAAAGAAAAATATAAAAACCAAACAGAACTGAGCAAAATATATCGGGAAACTTAAAGACGCAAAAACAAGCTACAATATATCCTGGAAATCATAAAAAGAGCATCACTATACAGCATGTTTCAAAAAGGTGCAACCTATGTTTAACTGAAAAATGGTTAATACTATGAAAAACCACATTAGCAACTTTAAACACCAAAACAGAAATAGTAAACAACTGCAGGCAAAAGGGAAAATCGTTGTTAGTGAACACACCCAAACAAAAACCGAAAGCCCCCAAAAAACACGTGCACCCAAACCCCGCACGTGCAAACAACCGGCAAACGGGAGCCCACACGCTAATAACATCGGGGGGGGGCCCAAACCCAAAAAAACCATCCTGATGACGCGCAACACGCTCGAAACAAATTTGTAGATAGTTTTAAGATTCCTCTTTTAACTCGTTTTAACTATATATATATGTGTATAACAGAGGAGAGAGAGAGAGAGAGAGAGAGAGAGAAGGGAAAGAGAGAGAGAGGGAGAGAGAGAGGAGAGAGAGAGAGAGGGGAGAGAATATTTAGGTATAATTTTTAAAACCTTTAGTCTATGAATTGTGGAAGCAAAAAGTAAGCCACAATCGAATCAAATGAAGCAATGATAAACAAACATTCTGCACATTTGGTGGATAATACATTTCTTTAAACTTCAGTTTAATTAAATAAAGAAAGGAAAAATCAACAAAATGAGGCTGGGAGCTGGGGGGGGGGGGGGGGTGGGGGGGGGGGGGGGGTCGAGGCAAAGCCAAGAACCGTGAATTTTAGGTGTTAGAGTTGGTTAAACAATTTGCTTATGAACTAAAGAATGAGAGGTAATCACCAGAGATTTTGTATTCCGAGTAACGGGCCTGCAACACCCAAAAGTACTCCCCGCCAGAAGTACTTCTGGGGCCCGCCAGAATGACTCCTGGGGGTACCTCTGCGTCGGTACCAAATAGACCCCTCTGTTTTCATAAAATACTCCGGGAGTCATTCTGGGCCAGTCCCAGAAGTACCCCCCCCCCCCCCCCCCCCCCCCCCCCCCCCCCCCCCCCCCCCCCCCCCCCCCCTCCCCAGGCTATCCGTTAAGGGGTTGAAAGTTGTTAATTTATTGGTCTAAACTCATCTTGGACTTCTATCTGATCAACATTGAATACAGTCTGATCAACTTTGGGGTACTTCTAGGCCGGACCCAAGTACCCCCTTCCCCTATCTCCTTTCTTAATGTGTTCAGGGTTGTTACATTTACTGGTCATAAACTCACACCAGGGACATTCTATCTTAATCAACAGTAAAATATTGTTTGAATCAACTTTTGGGGAGTACTTCTGGGCCGGTTCCAGAAGTACCCTCTTGCAATATCTATTTTATTAATGTGTTCAGGGTTGTTATTTACTGGCTCAGTTGCTCAATATGATTTTAGTCACATACATCATCTTTGGATTTTGTCGTTCAAAATTTCGATTTTTGAGAAGTACTCTTTATAAAAATTTTTCTTGTATTATCTTCACCTAGGTTGTTGTGATCTTACTGATCTTTTTATCTCGTAGCTACTATATCCCTCAAATTTGGGTTTTACTCAAGGGTTTAAAAGTGATTATGTTTATTTTATAGAAAACGTAATCAGAGCCGAACGCGAATAAAAAAAATCGTTGCAAGGCTTTATGTCACCGTACGATTATTACAATCTATCAACAAAATATGTTCTATTTATTATTATTTACTTAAAAAATTGGTTAGACATTTATTAGTTTCATTCATTAAAAAACATTTCTTGTTCAAATGTGGGCGCTCGCTGTAGCATTGAAACTATCAAAAAATCCACCTGTATTTTTGCTCGTTAGTACGGCATTAATCATGTGTTTTGAAGTGTCATTATGTAGAATTAATCGGAAATACTCACACTAATTTAATGAAAAAAAAGATGTATGAATGCACAGAATGTGCAGCTAACAGAGTCACTGATACCAATGATACAGCAATTTCTGATGATATAATCTTTCATTTTATAATACTCTTCGCAAATACTATATATACATTTGTGAAATACAAAACAGTCTACCACAGGTAGGTGTATTTCTAAGAAACTAAGGAATCGGTACAAAAATGAAGAAAACATTGCATATTTGAAATGAAACCATGTAGAATTCACGGTCAAACGGTCAGTTTACAGACCATTATTTTGTGAACGATTGATTATTCAACACAGCTTGATTTGTATCTGCATTATAATAGACTTCTGTGTAACTCTAACTTACTCTTAAAAAATTAGCATGCCTAGATCTTTGCACACACAGACTACTTAATGTTGCAAATGCGTGTGTGAGTAACATAATTTGTTCTGGCATTAGTATTATTTTATTTATTAATAAAAAAAGAAAGAAATTCAAAGCCGTATTTCGCCTATTCTAGGAACAACAGGGACTGTGACTGCAAGCAGTCCCGAGGAGTTATACGGTTGGAGCTTTGGCTCTGGCTCTCAAGCGGCACCCATTTTCCTTCTTCGCCGACGCAGTGATGGGGGATATAGACTGTGGTCGCCGGATGACGAATCCTGGTGGTGCCGGGTGATTGATGGAAAGGGACTGCCATACTGCGACTACCATGGCTCGCCACAAGCTGTGGAGGGCAGTTCAAAAGGAATTGGGCCAAGAGCTGGGGGCCTTGGCCCTCGTGGCCGCAATACGGGGCGATGTGGTGTACACGCATCTCTGCAACCTTTGTTCTGCATTGATCTTAATTAATGCGGGCAGCCTTCCATTGGAGAGACTCATATGGATGTGCTGCCCTGGACATGCTGGAGTTAAAGAAAACGAGAGAGCAGACACACTGGCTGGCAAGGCA
This sequence comes from Conus ventricosus, assembly GCA_018398815.1. Classification (NCBI taxonomy): domain Eukaryota; kingdom Metazoa; phylum Mollusca; class Gastropoda; order Neogastropoda; family Conidae; genus Conus; species Conus ventricosus. The sequence goes on along the minus strand of JAFLJL010003972.1, from coordinate 2,600 downwards.
ACAATAAGAACTGGATTACTGCTTGGCCGATCTGATCTGATAAGAAATCTGAAAATCACTTAAGCAAACAAGAGCAAAGCCACTATACGTCAGATCTGAACATCAAGAGAGGAAGTGGCCGTACATCCAGACTTAAGGGAAGAGCAAGAAATATCACCAACCAAACAAACATTGGAATAATTTCAAGGCCAACATTGCGAAGACTCCTAGAGATTGGGGCAAACTTATACTGGGCCTTTCCATAACAGACACAACAGATGAAACACATGTCAACTGAGATAAGACTTTGAATCTCTCAGGATCCCAGCGTACTGTCCCCAGCGTACTGTAGACGTGTGTGCTCTGGTGTGTGTTTCATCAGTGGGGTGATGACAGCATGTTAATTAGAGTGTCCATGGACATCATGAGTGTGCAAGCGTTGGTGTGTGGAGTGTGTGTGTGGGAGAGAGTGAGTGAGTGTATGTGTGTGTGTGTGTGGTGTGTGTGTGTGTGTGTGTGTGTGTGTGTGTGTGTGTGTGTTCATCAGTTGGGTATTGTCAGCATGTTAATTAGAGTCCGCAGACATGTGTGTGGAAGCGTTGGTGTGTGTGTGTGGTGTGTGTGTGTGTGTGTGTGTGTGTGTGTGTGTGTGTGAGAGAGAGAGTAGAAAGAGAGAGAGAGAGAGAGAGAGAGAGAGAGAGAGAGTGTGTGTGTGTGTGTGTGTGTGTGTGTCATGTCTTTGTTGTGTGATGCAGCAAGGTGGAAATGTATTACTCAATTCTTGCCACATATCACGCAACACACAAATCAGAATCTTCAAAGAAATATAATTTAAAGGAAGAAATCAACACGTGAAGAAACGATGTGCATGATAAACGTCGCTCAAACAAATAATCATAAAGTTCCAATTGAAGAAGAAACAAGGAAAAAGTTCAGACCAGAGGGGTGAGGGGTGTAGATGAATACGCGTGAGATATTCCATAAAGAGGAAAAACCGTCTTGGGCTGGTGTAACCGTTAGTTATGGCTTTTCTGGTAAACATCGTGCCATCGTCTGTGACCTATAATGAACATACTTACAAAGTTTCAGAAAGATCGGCCAAGAACTTTCTGAGATTTTCCATAAAGAAGAAAACCATTATGGGCCGTTAGTTACGACTATAACGGTTAAAATTAAACTTGGCATCATCCGTGACCCATAATGCACATACCTACAAATGTTCAGAAATATCGGCCACGTACTTTCTGAGAAATTCCATGAAGAAGAAAAAACCGTTACAGGCCGTTACAGCCGTTAGTAACGGCTATAACGGGGTAAACAAAAACATCTGCATCACCGTAACCCATAATGAACATACCTGCTAACCATCACAAAGATCGGCCAAGTACTTTCTGAGATATTCCATAAAGAAGTAAAACCGTTATGGGTCGTTACAGCCGTTAGTAACGGTATAACGGTAAAACTAAAACATCGGGCATTATTCGTGACCCATAATGAACATACCTGCTAATTTTCACAAAGCTCGGCCAGGTACTTTCTGAGATATGCCATGAAGAGAAAAAACCGTTACAGGCCGTTACAGCCGTTAGTAACGGTATAACGGTAAACTAAAACATTGGGCATTATTCGTGACCCATAATGGACATACTAACAAATTTTCAGAAAGATCGGCCAAGCGCTTTCTGAGATATTCCATAAAGAAGAAAAACCGTTAAAGGCCGTTACAGCCGTTAGTAACGGCTGCAACGGTAAACTAAAACATCAGGCATTATTCGTGACCCATAATGAACATACCTACAAATTCCAGAAAGATCGGCCCAGTAGTTTTGTCTGGAGCGAGTGGAACACATTTTGACCACGGACGGACAGACACACAGACAGTACGGACAGACACACAGACACACAGACAGCATTTCTTCGTTCCCATTCTAAAGTACTTCCTGTTCTTTAAGAACTGGGATACAAAAACAAATCCAACGTTGAATTTTAAAGCTGCAACTGGTGCACACAAGACGAAGAAGGTAGTCAGGGAGAGAATGCTAGACTTTGCTGTAGAATGGTGCCTTTATCACAAATGTGATGGTCGGGGAATAGCTGCTTTTAGATAATCTACCATGCTCACATAGCAGAAAAAAACAGAACAGGTTTAAAAGGACTTGAAGTGTGACCCGGCAAATCATTCTGCTTTATCTTCTCTTCAAGGGAAGAGACAGAACAAAGAATTCAAGAAAGGGAAAAGAGAGAAATGAAACATATAATTGATGACTCAGCTACGACAGAGAGAGAGAGAGAGAGAGAGAGAGAGAGAGAGAGAGAGAGAGAGAGAGAGAGAGAGAGAGACAAAGGCGAATGAAGGGAATGGAAGGTAATGAAGGAAAGAACAGGAAAGAAACAAAATGCAGCCATTCTCACTCTCCTCCCAAATCAGCGTTCCTCTGGAACGAAGGCTTCACCCTGGACATAGGATGACGAGCGATGACAATTAGGAGGAAGAGGCCGGGAGGAATCTGGAGGTGTCAGCATCCCTCTTCCAGATGTTGCCACTGTTCCCTTGGTTCTCATCATGTTTGCGTTGCTCTCCTCCTCTCTCTTCCTCTCTCTCTCTCTCTCCTCTCTCTCCC
>JAFLJL010003971.1:25626-40626 GCA_018398815.1 Conus ventricosus | reverse complement strand
CACACACACACACCACACACACACACACAAACACAACACAGATAGATAGAGAGACAGACAGACACAGAGACAGAGACAGAGAGAGATGCACATAAACACAAACATCCAATGTAATCACAAGCACCTACTCGCCTATACGTACAGACACACACCTAAGACCAAGACCAAAAAACTTCTGTTGGTCTGGATGCCATTTCCAATGAGTTGATAAAACATCTTCCAGAAAACGTTTTGTTATTTTTACACGGAATTATTAGTAAATGCTGGATTGAAGGTAACATTCCATCCATATGGAGAGATTCAATTATAGTCCCTATTTTAAAGCAGGGCAAACCAGTACACGATGTGAATAGTTATAGACCTATCTCTCTGACGTCTCACGTATGCAAATTAATGGAGCAAATTGTTTTAAATCGATTGTCTTATCATTGCGAAAAACGTGGGATTATCCCTGTAAACCAAGGAGGCTTTAGAAAAGGCAGATCAACCATTGATCATTTAGTGAAATTAACAACTCAAATCAAACAACAATTTGCCAAAAGACAAAATGTTCTTGCCACATTCTTTGATATAAATAAGGCATACGATCAGGTTTGGCATGAACGATTACTATACAAGTTAAAAACGGTTGGGCTTTCTGGTCATATCTATGACTATGTTAAAACATTCTTGGCCAACAGAAGTATCCAAACAAGAATTGGTCACATTTATTCCTCTAAAAGATTCCTTGATATGGGTATCCCTCAAGGCTCTGTTATTGCTCCTATTCTATTTAATATCCTAACTTACGATTTACCAATATCTATTTCCAAAAAAAAGTACTTTCATTCAGTATGCCGATGATATCTGTTTGTGGATGAATGTTACTTTAAAAAAGAAAACATCAAAAAGGTCTATAAATTTTATAAAAGAGGCATATCAATGTGATCTAGATAATATTGTTATGTGTATGTCTGAAAATGGTTTAAGCTTATCACCTCAAAAATCTCACATGGTGCTATTCAATGCAAGTGGATTTGTTCACAATGCCCCAGAATTCAAAGTTAACAACATCACACTTAAATACGCTTCAAATATTAAATTTCTTGGTGTTTATATAACGTCTAAGCTCTCTTGGAAACCTGCATTTAGAACATGCTGTAAATCAAGCAAGAAAGTCATTGAACTTTTTAAAAGTCATAAGCAAACAAAGCTGGGGTCAAGACACAAATACATTAATTCATTTGTCCTCTGCTTTAGTTAGATCTAAATTGTCGTATGCACAATAGGTTTTCTTTAGTGCTCCAAAATATCTATTAAAAAAACTGCGGAGCATAGATTGTAAAGCATATAGAATAGCCCTTGGCGTTCCATTTCATGGTTCCATCACAGGATCTTACCATGAAGCAGGTGTTTTGCCTCTTGATGATCAGCGAAAATTAGCCTGTGCTAAATACATTTTAAGATGCTCTACCATTCAAAACTCAAACCAAATGGAACTTGAAATTAGGTCCGATATTCATTTTCCTAAGCGTGCAAAACGTATCCGTTCTAATAAAACTATTCTTACATTTTCTTCTAAACTATTGACAAAATTAAACACTAATCAAAAGAAATTAGCTGTGCGTTTTCCAATAAGTCCCATCCCAAACTGGGAGCTTTTTAAGGCAAAGTTTGATTATAACTATACACAATTGTCAAGTGTGATAACATCAATGTTCTTGCATATGAAGCTAGATCCCATATGAATGATGTTTATCCAAATCATCTAAAAATCTTCACTGATGGTTCTTTATTAGACAATCAGGCAGGCTGTGGTTTTGTCATCCCCACTTTAAAAATTGAGAAATCTTTTTACCTTGGTAAGGACTTCTCCATTTTCACAGCTGAATTAATAGCAATTTTAATGGCTATTCAGTATGTCATTGATACACCATTCAATTTCTATGGTGCACTCTTTTGTGTAGACTCTAAATCAGTTCTCCAAGCTTTAGAATCAACAAATCCGAAAAACCGGGCTGAAGTCATCACAGAAATTAAAGTACTTATTCATGTTCTTATATCAAGGGTATCGCAGTTGATTTTTGTTGGATCCCATCTCATTGTTCAATATCTGGAAATGAATGGGCTGATCGTACAGCTCGGGCAGGTGCAAAAAAATCTTTTAAATCCAAGGATATTCCCATTCTTTTAAGTTTACAAGAGGGTTACTCTTTATTACAAAAAGCTTCCTTTGAAAATTTTGAAAAGATATATAAAGACTACATGCTTCCCAAAGTACATAAGCCTAATTCTTCAATAAAGTGTTGTTTAAACGCTCGATCGCAAATTTTTCAAAACAGGATTCATTAATAAATTATACATTTATCCAAAAAAAAAATTGTTTCACTGTTTTACAGACTTAGGTTAAACGCTTTCAAAACCAGTTCATAAAAAACGTCCAATGTGTATGCGGGGCTGTTGATAGTTGTACAACAACACATATTTTGTACTTTTGTCCTTGTTTTGAATCAGCCCTCACCATGGTCCTTTACTTTGTCGTAGTGGTGGGGCTTGTGTGCTTTTACGATCCCGAGAGCTATGCCAGATAGGTGCAACCATACTGGACAGGTCAAGGGGGAGAAGCCAGACGAAATTTGGACCACTCTCCTAGAGGATAATAGGTTTGCGCAGGGTTAACTGCCCGGCCTGTAAAAAAAAAGCTAGTTACAGAAACCGTCCACGATAAACTTTTTAAAATTTTTAAAAGCCTGGGGGGAGGAAGAAAAATCTACCAGTTTGCGAAATGAAGCGTCCAGTGAAACCCAAAAGGGAAGCTGCTTCCCCGAGGACTTTTCTGTCCCCCAAGAAAAACCCAAACGGCACTTTGGAACGTTGGGACCATGAAACCGAGGCTGGGAAAACTGAAAACAGGTTCGCAGAAATGCAGCGGGTAAAAAACTTGCAGTGTTAGGCTTGTGTGAGCCAGATGGACCCAAATTTCAAAATGTTAGGGTTTTTGGCACGGGGGAGCCCCTTATTCTACCAGGGCTTAAAGAAGGGACCCCAAAAACCCCCAAAGGGGGTCGGGCATTAATCCACCAGACGGGGCTGCGGCAGCACTGATGGAGTGGCCGCTTTGTAAACCCCCACTTTTCATAAACCGAAAAGATTTACCCAAAGGGGGGAAAAAAACGCTCTTTGTGAAAGTTTAATTGACCACCCACCTTGATCCCAGAAAAGAAATTTGGGAAAAAAGGGACTTTTTAAGGGAAAAAAATTAAAAATCCCCCCATAAACCAGAAGAAGAAGGGAAATTTATTTTAAATCTTTATGGGGGGGCCCCATAAAATTGCCAAAAAGGGAAATGACAATAGTGAAGGGAACAAAGCTTTGGGAAAGGAAGGCCGGGGAACAGGAATAAAAACGGGGGAGCTGTTCGGTGTTTCTGTTTTTTAAAGGGGGATTGAAAGTTGGGGGTATTTTGGGTTCCCCTCAAAAGGGGACCATCCAAAGTACCTGGGTTTTCACCGGACAGCCACACAGAAAACCATTGACCACTTTTGTTTTCAGCAACAGCTTTAGGAGGTCACAAAAGGTTGTCTAGCAATGAGAGGGGAAATTTTTTGGATCGGACCATCCCCTTGTTGGGGAAGTTCAATTTTCAAGCTGAAGAACATGCCGGAAGCCCAAACAACCCCAGGAACAGTTTTCAACGTGGACATGCAAAAGACCTGCAACAAAAGACAGCTTAAAATTGGGGAAATTTTCCCAACAGATTTGAAACTTTAAGCACCCCTTGCGATAAAGGGTCTTTCGAAAAAACACCCTCGGGAAAAATTTCAAAGGCAGTGCTTAGTGAAAAAATGTGAAAAATTTTGGGAAAGAAGAAAGAGTCCAAAAACCCTGATGTCAGCAAAACACTGAGGAAAGGGGAAAGAGAGAAAAGATAGGAAACAACAGTCAACTTAAGCAAAAACCAAGCAAGTAAGGCGAGGCACAGAAATTGCATACAAAAACACACAAAGAATTGAAGAGAAGCATAAGAAAGGAAAATAGAAGCTATGCAGAAACCTTTGCAGAAGAAGCAGAAAAAGAAACCCGGAAAAGAAAAACATGAAGGAGCGGGTATGACAAAACACGGAAGTTAGCAGGGAGTCGACGAGGGGACAGAGGCCCCGGGAAAAGGGAAACAAGGACGGGAACACACTCCCCAACCCCAAAGATGCCCAGTTGCCCGCGGAAAAACACTTCCAGGAGCCCCCCAACCCCAAAAACCCCCCAACCCACCAGAAAACCCCCCCTCCGGAGCACCACAAGACATCAACTTAAACCCCCCCAAACCAAAAGGAAGAGCCCGGGAAGGGGAAAAACCAAACATCAAGAAAAACCCAAAGCCCCACCCCGAAAATTATCCCACCAGAAGCAATAAAAACTGGCAGCGAAGAAAACCCTCAATATGTTCATAAACCCTTTTCAAAAAATTTTGGGGAGCCCGAAGAACTCCCCCAAGACTGGAAAAAAGGACCCCTTTTTTAAAAAAGCTCCCTAAGAAAGGAAACCAAAAGGAGTGAAAAGAAATTAAAGGCATTACACTGCAAATCCCCGGGAAGGTCTTTCAACAAAATCATCCTCGAGCGGCTGGAAAGGCAAAAACGAAAAGGGGGGGCGAAAAAAAAAGGGTGGTTTTTCCGCAGTAAAAGGGGAAAATTCATAAGCAAACCGGATAGCTGCTCTCCGTATCATCATCGAGCAGTCACTGGAATGGAAACGCCCCTGTTGAAAACCTTTCCGCGACTTCGAGAAGGCCTTTGATAGCATCGACGGGACCAACCCTCTGGAAGCTTTTTTTCCCCCCACCATGGCGTCCCAGAGAAGTTCTTTAAACCTCATCCGAGCAGATTTAAACCCAAACACATCCCAAGGGGAAACACGGTGGTCCCTGAGGGAAACCTTTTTGACATCTTGACGGCGTTAGCCGGGGCTCCCTTTCTCTCACCGCCCGTTCCTAAATTGCCTTTGACTGGAAAGGAAAAAAAGAAAAAAGACCATAAACGAGGCTTTTTCCAGGGGGACCCTGACCCCCCACGGAAGACTTGATTTTTCCCGAGATGTTGCCCTCCGTCCTCCCGCCCACAGCCACAGCAGGAAAAACCGCTGCCCGGCAGAAACGCCCACAACAGGAAAAGGATCAGAAAGGGCCCAAAAACCAGGGTTTTGATGGGGATAAAATGGGGGCCAAGGGACAACAATATTGTACTCAACAGGGAAGACCTAAAAGAACGTCGCCCGCTTAAATTTACCTCGGCAGCATTGTCACCCGGGGGAACGGGGGCCCCAAAAAAACCCACCCAAAACGAAATAGGAAGGCACCCGGGCCATTTTCAAGAGGGCTCCGACCTGTCGGACCTCACACCCCTCTCTAAAAAAACCAAGATCCGCATCTTCAACAAAAAATGTGAAGTCTTATTTTCCCCAAACCCTTGAAACGTGGCGCCCCACCAAGCATCGACAAAACCGCCTGCCCCCCTTTGTGAACAGATGTTAGGTAAAACAATCGCAAAAGGTTGGCCGGGAATGGTCACAAAAAAAAGACTTGGGAAAGACCCCGGAAAAAAGACCCATTGAAGATCAAAAAAGCGAAAGGAAAGGGGGGCTGGTTTGGCCAACCCTCAAAAAACCAGCATCCAGCTTTCCGCCATGCCTTGCTAGGGGGAACCCACGGGGAAAGACGCAAGAGAGGCCGCCCACGCACCACCTGGAAAGATAACGGAGGCGGGGGACAACTCAATTGGGCTTTTCCTTGGGCCAGCGGGAAAGTCGCCCCCCGGGACGGGCAGAGAGGAAAAGGCTCGGGGATGCCCTTTATGCCCACTAGGACCAAGGGGAAAAAGTAAAGAAAGGGTCAGCAATCACTCTAAAAAAATTTTCAGAAAAGAAAAAATTTTAAATGAATTTTTCCCAAAAACCTGAAATTTCTTCTAAACTTTTTTTTCAGAACTAATGTTTAAGGGTCCAGTCGGCTCGTTTTTATGATTTTTTCGTTTTTTTGGGACTTTTTTTGGTTTTGGCCTTTTGCATTTTTTGTTTTTGTTAATGTTTTTTTTGAAAAGGGGAAAGTTGAATGTAGTTTTTCCCCAACAAAAATTTAACACACACCCAGGCGCCCCAAAACACACAAGCGCCGGCACACACACAACACACAACAAAGCGCACACACACACTTTGCACACAAACACACATACACACGCAAAAAGGGCATGCATACAAAACCCCCTTTAAATACACATATAAAAAATACGTCTAAAAACATTTTAAAAGTGAAAAAATTTAAATCGAAGAAAAACAACAACTACAGACACTTGCAAGCGAACTTGGCAAAAAGCCCCAAAACAAGCCAAAACCCACAAAAAAGCTTTTTCGCCAATGTCTGCCAAAAGAGGAGAGAGAGAGAAAAGGAGAGACCGAAAAGAGAATAGGGGAAGAAAAGTGAAAAGGGAGAGTTTGGGGAGAGAAAAGGAAAAGGGGAAAAGACAGACAGACAAAAAGGGACAACAAACGGGAGACACAGACAACAAGAATAAACAGGGAGAAACCCACAAAAAAAAAGGGATTTGAAAATCAAATGAGCTGCACCCCCGAATGATCAATAAACTTTTTCCCCTTCGGTGAGAAAGCAAACCACTTTTTAATCCTTTTTAAATGGAATCATTAAACAATGTACACAACTTCAAACGATTAGTCACAAAAAAAGGATGGCAGGCCCCAGACGATCAATACATCCCAAACCCCACGCTTGAGATCTGATCAGGTTACACCCAAGGCAGGTCTGTAAAAACCTTAAACGCTGAAAATCAACCACCCCTTTGGGAAGGAGAGAGAGAGAGAGAGAGAGAGGGGAAAAGAGAGAGAGAGAGAGAGAGAGAAGAGGGGGGCAGACAGAAAAAAAAAGAAGACGGACAGAAAACAGACAACAGACAGAAAAAGGGGGACAAAGAGAGAGAGAGGAGAGAGAGAGAGAGAGAGAGGAGAAAATAAAGAGAGAGAGAGAGAGAGAGAGTCAGACAATGGGGAAAAGGATAAAAAACGTGTGCCCCTGGGGTCGTAAAGAGAGAGAAGAGAGGGGAAAGAGGGGGAGAGGAGAGAGGAGAGAAACGGCCAACCCCAAACAACAGACGGGCCGGGAAAACGGACAGACGACAGGGGGACAGAGAGAGAGAGACAGACAGGCAATGTGAGAAAAAGCACAGCGTGAGAGAAAAGGGTGAGAGAGAGAGAGAGAAAACAGACAGACAGAAACGGACAGACCCCCCAACAAAAAAGGGACAGCGGGACAGAGGGCAACAGACAGAAGGGGAAAAAAGGGGAAAACAGCGGGGATAGAGAGAGAAACAGGAGAGAAGAGAGAGGGGAGAAAGGAGAGAAAAGGAGGGGGGGGGAGAGAAAAGCTGGGGGATGGAATAAAACAGTGACACAAAAGGGAACCCAAATGTTCAAATACCAGTCAAAAATTTCCCATATTAGCATTCTTGTTTTTAAAAAAGCATATCTTTTTTTAAAAGGGCCGAGGAAAAGTTGAAAATTTTGGGTTGGAGGGCAAAGTTTAAACAACAAAACACACACCCCACACACACAAAACCCCAACACACACACACAAACAAACACAACCCACACATACAGAGAGAGAGAAGGGGAGAGAGAGAGAGAGAAAGGAAGATAAGGAGAGGGGAAGGGGGGGAGAGATGGGGGTTTTTTTGGGGGTGGGGGAACTACGCAAGAGAATACTTATCCCAACCCCCAAAAAACAAAACACGTTAAGATATGTAGCTAAAATGTTTTTTTTATATTTTTAAGAAGAAGGGTTTTTGAACTCGTTTCCCTTTGGAATCGGCCCCTGGTGCTCAAAAAACCAAAGGGGGGCCTATAGGGGCTTGGCAAATCTTTTTAGAGTAGAACGTTTTCCTACAAAAAATTTGGGCCCCCAACCCGCAAATAGGGCTGGCTTATTTTTCTTTTTGTTTTGGGTTTTTGGGGTTGTGTGTTTTGTGTGTGTGTGTGTGTTTTGTGCTGCGTTTTTTCTTGGTTGCTGCGTGCGTGCGTGGGGCGTGGGGTGCGTGCGTGCGTGCGGCGTGGGTGGTGGTGGGTGTGTGTTGTGTGGGGGTTTTGGGGTTGTGTGTGTGTTTGGGGTTGGTGGTGTGTGTGTTTGTGTGTGGTGTGGGGTTTTGTGTTTTGTGTTGTGGGTGGTGTGTGGTGTGTGTGTGTGTGTTTTGTGGTGTGTGGTGTGTGGGGTTTGGCCGCCCCAAACGTGTGGTGCGCCCCGGGGACATGTGGTGTGTTTTGTGATGTGCGCGTGCGCGCGCGCGTGTTTTGGTTTTGTGCGCGGGGCCGGTGTTGTGTGGTGGTGGTTCCGTGCATGTGGCGTGAATTTGTGTGTAGGGGTGAAATGCTTGCGTGTATTGCTTTCTATATACATTTTCGGAAATTTGAAAACCCATTCCCAAAGTTTACATTTTTTCAACAAAAAAAAACAAAACAAAACATGCTATTTTTTTTCACCCCGAACAGGGCTGAACTGTTGACGGGCCCAGAACGACGAAGGTTTTTAAAAATCAAAGACGTAAAAAACCCGACATTATTTTCCAAAAGGTTTTTTAATTTAAAAATAAAACGAATGCCTTTTTTTGCAGTGAGGCCAAATCTCAGCTTAAAGAATCAACAAAAAAACAAAACCTTTTAAGCCCAAAGAGTCAAAAGCTGCGTTTTTACCGCAACAACAACAAACAACAAAAACAGTCTTTTGGCTTTATAACTCCCAAATGATGGGAAAATGGGGGTTTTTTTTAGTAAATTTACTTTTTCAGTTTTAAAACCCTTTTTACATTCTAATCAAAAGTGAGCTTGAAATTTTCCAAATTCATGGGCTTCATCCCAGCATCGAAGTTGAAAAGGGCTTCCCAGTTCATACTGCAACTGAAAGGATAAAAAATTTTGTTCAAAAGAAAACAAGTTTTACTCGTCCGAAAATTTTGGGGCCCCCTTTTCTAAATTCCTAAAAGACTTTGATAATGTGTTTTCTGACACTTAAAACCCCGTAAGAAAGGGAAATGGAACTGAAAGCCGTAACTATTGGGTTCGCGGGGTCTGCTGCGGCGGAAACGCTGCAGCTTTCACAGTGGCGGTTTCGAGGACGACATTTTTGACAGAGAATTGACCCAAACCCTGTCTTCTTTCCAAAAATGGAAAAACCGGGCGATGCCCGGGATTTTTAGTGGGGGTTAATTGTCGGCAAAAATCCAACCAGCGGGAGAAATGAGGCCCAAATTTAGAGAGGTGGGGCCGGAAAAAAAGATCGCCTTTGGGCCCCGATGTATTCTTTAAAGGGCAAGGGTAAGGTGGCACTTTTCTTCAAAACAGGGCCCATCAATACACGCGCAAGCACATACACGCACGCACGCACACCCAAAGCACCCGCACCACACGAACCGCGCGCGGGCTTCCCCACACACCCACACACACACCCCCCACACACACCCCACAACACCCAACCACACACACACACACAACCCCACACACACACACATGTATGATATATGGGGGGAAAGTATGTATGTTTTGTATGTATGTATGTATGGGAAAAAAAGTATTTTAAAAAACTCAATTTTCTCTATACTCCGCTCCTTTCCACCCTTTTAAACCCTCTCACCCAAAAAACAAAAAACCCTTTTTTGGCAGGGGATAGCTGACAGTTTGTGTTTTGTGGGTCCAAAAATTTGGGCCGACACAACCCCGAAGGGACAAATTTTAAAGATTTAAGTGTCCCCGAAAGGGTATGGGAGGCCTTTTCTCTCTCTCTCTCTCTCTCCCCCTCTCTCTCTCTCTCTCTGTAAAAGTAAAGGCAAAGGCGTATTTCTTTTTGGGGTGCATTTTGTGCATGTGTGTGATGAGAAAAAAGGGGAGTTTTGGGGGGGGCGAGGTGTGTGCGTCCCCTGCGTAAGCCAAGCGCGTTTTGTGTGTGTGTGAAAGTTCGCGGGGGGTGTGTGTGGGGTTTTGTGTGTTGGGGTGTGGGGTGTGGGGTGTGGGGGGTGGTGTGGGGTGTGTTGTGTGTGCATATGGGATGTTTATGTATCGCTTCGTGTGCTCTTTTTAAATGAGTTTGTGAAGTTGGTAGGTTTTTTGGGCTTGTTCCACACCACAACACACACAACCCCCACACACCACACACCACACCAAAACACACACACAAAAACACCAAAATTTAAAATAAATATAATATTTTTATATATATTTTAATATAATTAAAATATTTTATATAATTTTATATAAATTTTTATATATAATAAGTTTTTGGTTTTTTGAAAAGGGTTGTGGTTGTTTCAATTGGGGAACGTCCCCGGGTTTGGGGACGTTTTTGGCTTGAAACGTTGTAGTTTTTATTTTTATTTTCCTTTGTAAAGGAAGTTTAATGGGGGGGGGGGGGTTTTAAAACCCCTGATTTTTAAAAAAATTTTTTTAATATAATTTAAAATTTTTAATATAAAATATAAATTGGCCCTTTGGGGTTTTTCTGTGTGTGTTTTGGTTGTTGTGGTGGGGGGGGCCCCGGTTGTGGTTGGGCTGTTTCCCTTTTCGTTAAATCCCCTGTCCCTTTGTACCGGGGCTTTTTTAAAATTGGGGGTTGGGGGGGGGGTTTTTTCCCCTCCAAAAAAAGTTAAAGGAGGAAATTCATTTTCCTTCATACCAGGGAAAAACTCTTGTGTCAGTCTTTTTTGCCCTTTTTTGGGGGGTTTTTATTCCTTTTTCTCTGTTCTTATATTTTCCCAAAGAATAAACAAAAAAACTTCCATTTTGTTTCACAAAAGCCAATTTAATTTTTTTTGGAAAACCATAAAATTTTTTTTTGAAATATTCTTTTCCTATTTTATGAAAAAGCCCGGGGGTCATCTTTTTTATGAAATAAAAAAGAATTTTGGTCGGGGGCCCTTTTTAATTTAAAATATAAAAAAGGGGAAAAATTTTTAATTTTTAACAAACCCAAATGCATAGTAATTTCAAAGGGAAGCCTTTTTTTAGGGGAAATAACCAAATTTTTTGGGGCGCCTTTTGGTTTTTTTGAGACCCCGGGAGAAATTGGGGCCGCAATTAAGAAGGGAAAACCAAAGGAGAGGGTATTCAGGCACCTATCAGCATGATCAAGCGAGATATTTAGGCACCCTATCAGCAGACAGAGAGATACTGGGGAGGCTAAAAACCGGGGAAATTCAGGCAGGAAAAATGACAGGAAAATATTTTCAAGGGACCTGATCAGCAGACAGGAGATACTGCAGGCGCCTGATCAAACAGAGATTCAGGAATTATTGGGAGGCGCCCGATCAAGACAGAGGGATATTGCCGGCAGCCTGATCAGCAAGAGGCAGCGAGATATTGCAGTGGCCCGCCAAAAAACACATGAAAAAAGAAAATATTTGGGGATGCAGCCAAAAAATCAGGAGAGATGACAAAAAGGGGATATTTCAAAGGGAGCCTGGTCACAACCCGAAATACTGCAGGCAGCCTGATCAGCAGAGATGGCGAAGGAAAATTGGGAGGGAGCCTGATCAGCATACAGAGGGGCTTTTTGCAGGCAGCCCCGGGTCAGGGAGAGATGGCAGAGAGATTTTGCAAAGGGGCCCCGATCAGAAAGGGCAGAGGGTAATTTCAGGGAGCCTGATTTCCCAAAAGATGGCAGAGAGTTTTTCAGGCAGCCTGATCACAGACCAGGAATATTGCTGGGGGCCTGTCAGCAGAAAAGGCCCCGAAAAGATATTGCCGGGAGCCTGATCAGCCCGACAGAGAGTTTCTGCGGCAGCCTGATCACGGGGATTGGGAAGAGATATTGCGGCAGCCTGATCACAGACAGAGACATAATTTCGGCAGCCTGATCAGCAGAGATGGCAAGAGATATTTCCCCGGCGCCTGATCAGCAAGGGCAGAGAGTATTGCAGGCTTTCCCTTTCCAGACAGAAGAAAATTGCAGGGGCCTGGGTAGCAGACAGAGACATATTTCAAAGGGGGGCCTGTTTACAAGATGGGAGAGAGAAAATTGCAGGGAGCCTGATCACAACCCGGAGATAATGCAAGCAGCCCGATCAGCAGACAGGAAATATTGCACAGCTTGATACAAGGGTGACAAAGAAAATATTGCAGGAGCCTGATCCCCAGGGCAGAGAGATATTGCAGGGAGCCTGTCAGCAAGATGAAAAGAGACAAATTGCAAAGGGAGCTTGATCACAGAGATACAGAGAGAATTGCAGGCAGGGTGAAACAGCAAGCCCCTGCCAAAGGGAAACCCTTTACAAATAAGTCAATTTCCCAACTCAAAGGGGAAAAAAAAGAAAATTTGGGGTTCAAAACTCAAATTAAAGTACAAAAAGGGAAAAACGGCATAAAGGGGCTATAGATTTTATGTTTGTTTGGATAGATTACGCCCCCCACACACACACACACACACACACACACACACACACAACCCACACAAAACACACACACCAAACAAAAACCTCGCGGCACGAGGGAAACACACACACAGACACACACACAGAACCCCACGGGGCACACACAACAACACACACCACACACAAAACACACACACACACCAACACACCCAAAACACACCCACACAAAACCCAACATCACTTCACAGACAAACACAGACGCGCGTTTTTAAGGGGACCATGAAAAAAGACATTCAGAAAAGAGAAACGTGGTAAAAGAAAGAAAAACAAAGACGAAAAGAGAGAAAGAGGGAAAAGAAACAGGGTAACAGCCCCCCCCAAAAACCAAAAACAAAAAAAAGAAGTGAGCAGGCCCCAAAAAAAGAAAATGTAAATTAAAAAAAAACCGCTCAGCCCAAACCCCGAGACTTATAAAGAAAAATTTATCTTCACTTTTTTTGAGAAACGATCAAAACGAATTACCCCCAAAATGTTCGGTGGTGTGTTGTGTGTTTTGGTGTGGGTGTGTTTTGTGTGTTTGCGGCGTTTCGTGCGGGTGCCCTGCTGGGGTGCGTGCGTGCGTGCCCTGCGGCGTGGTGTGTGTGTGTGTGGGTTTTTGTGTTTGTGTGTTGTGTTTAGTGGTTTCGCGCGCGTGCGTGCGTGCGTGGGGTGCGTGCTTTCTGGTGTTTTTTGTGTGTGTGTTTGGTGTGTGTGTGTGTGTTGTGTTGTGTTTTGGGTGTGGTGTTTTGTGGTGCGTGTTTTTGTGTGGGGTGTTGTGGTGTGGGGTTTTTTGGTGGTTTGTGTGTGGGGTGTGTGTGTGGGGTTTTTGTGTGTGTGTGTGTGTGTGTGTGTGTGCGTGCTGTGGGGTGGGGCGTGCGGTGGTTTTTTGTTTTGTTTTGTGTGTAGGTGTGTGTGTGTGTTTTGTGTGTGCGTGTGTGTGCTGTTGGGCGTGCAGTGTGTGTAGGTGTGATGCGTGCGTGTATTGCTTTCTATATACATTTCAGTGTTTTTTTTTAACCAATTCCAAGCTACATTGTTCAACATAAAAAAAAAAACACAAAACATCATTTTTTTCACCTCGAACAGGTCTGAACTTTTTAGGGCCTAGAACGACAAAAGTTTTAAAGCAAAGACGTAAACCGCATGTTTTCAAAGGTTTTAACAAAGAAGAAAAACGAAGCCTTTGGAGTAGGCCAAACTCAGCTTAAGAATCAACCAAACAAAACCTTCAAGCTAAAGAGTCAACGCTGACTGTGCTTACAGCAACACAACAAACAACAACAACAGTCTTCCGTCTAGATCACAAACTGGATGTGGAATGGGTTTATTTAGTTACTTTACTTGTTTCCTTTTACCTTTTCAACATTCTAATCAAATGTGAGGCATGAATTGTCCAAATTCATGGTCTCAACCAAGCACGAAGTTGACAGACTTCTCAGATCATACTGCAACTGAAAGGAAAACATATGTTATCAAAAGAAACAAGTTTGAACTCGTCATGAACATTTTTGCCTATCCTTTGCTAAATCGCAACACTTCCGATAAAGTGTTTTCTGACACTTAACCACGTAAGAAAGGGAGTGGAACTGAAATGCCGAGTAACTATTGGATGCTGCTGGCGTCTGCTGCGGCCGGAATCGCTGCAGGCTTATCAGGCAGCTGGCGGGTGTCGAGGACTTACTTTATCTGACAGAGAAATCTGACCAGCCCTGTCTTCTACAAGATGGCAACCTGTCGATGCCGGCAGTTATGAGTGGGATGATAAATGTCTGGCATAATCAGACCACGGTAGAACTGAGGCAAATGAGAGAGGAGGGGCACAGTGACTAAAGATCGACTTTGACTTCCCCTCCCGCATGTATCTTCAAAGGCAAGGGGAAGGTGGCACTAATCTCTCAAATCAGCCGAGACAATACACGCGCAACGCACGTAACACGCATCGCACGCACACAACATGCACGCACGCAACACGCACACGAACGCGCGCGCCCCACCGCGCGCACACACAACACCCACACACACAACACACCCACAGCACACACACACACACACACACAACAACAACACACACACACACACACACACACATCATTATGTATAAATGTATTGTATGTAAGTATGAATGTATGTATGTATTATGAATTCTGTATATAAACTCATCTGCTTTCTCTCTATAACTCCGCCCTATCACTTAAACCATCCAATCGCCAACGAACAAAGTCATTCTTGCGGTTAGTAGCTGACAGATCGTGTATAGTGCTCCACTTTGTCCGACACTACCCCCGAAGGTACTATTTTAGCTTTAAGTGTCACGAGAAGGACGAAAGTAGGTCTCTCTCTCTCTCTCTCTCTCCTCACTCTCTCTCTCTCTCTGTACGTAACGTGCATGGCTGTATGCATGCCGTGCATATGTTGTGCATGTGAGAGAGAGAGAGTATGAGAGTTTGTGTGCGAGCGTGTGTCGTGCGTGCGTAAGCGCAAGCGCGTGTGTTGTTGTGTGCATGTTTACGCGTGTGTGTGTTGTGTGGTGTGGTGTGTGTGTGTGTGGTGTGGGTGTGTGTGTGTGGTGTGT
>JAFLJL010003971.1:18126-20626 GCA_018398815.1 Conus ventricosus | reverse complement strand
AGAGAGAGAGAGAGAAGAGAGAGAGAGAGAGAGAGAGAGTGAAGGGAGGGAAGGTGCGTGTGTCATGCAGCACTATAATTATTAATATCAATAGAACGATAACATGGTCACTAAGGTAGCTAGAAATACTAGGGATTTGAACTCGCTTTTCACTGAACAAAAGTAAATCAGGCAGTAGTCTGGGATTTGAACTCGCTTTTCACTGAACAAAAGTAATCAGGCAGTAGTCTGGGGATTTGAACTCGCTTTTCACTGAACAAAAGTAATCAGGCAGTAGTCTAGGGTTTGAACTCGCTTTCACTGAACAAAAGTAATCAGGCAGTAGTCTAGGATTTGAACTCGCTTTTCACTGAACAAAAGTAATCAGGCAGTAGTCTAGGGATTTGAACTCGCTTTTCACTGAACAAAAGTAATCAGGCAGTAGTTGAATATCTTCTCTAGTGTTCCGGCCCTTTATTAATAAATTCCCCCGGGCAGTCATGAATAATACCTGGGAGAACACATTGTAAGTGCTTAGCAATACATGCTAATACCATTTTATAAATGAAACATTTAAGAGAGATGTTGCTCTCCTGCTTGGATTTCCTTTCTTCCGGGATAAAAATGATAACTCCCTCACACAACAAGTTAAGACAGCTCTCCACGTTCAGAACGCTCATTCGCCGAACGTACCAGAAAAAAACAGAGATCAGCAAAAATAATGAATAAATAAATAGAAAAATAGAGAAATAAACAAACAAATGAATATGAAAATATTAAATAAGTACATAAATCAATTAACCACTCAATACATACATACACATATGCATACAAACAAAACATACATACAAACATACATGCATATGTACATACATACAAACATATCATATATACAAACATACATACATACACACAAACATACATACACACATAAAAATAAAATTCTGTCGTGACACTATCATGACCAGGACATTTTTCTGACATTATTAGATTAACGGCAGAAACGATCAAAACCAAAGAGATCGGGCACACTAAAAAAATAAATAAATAAAACGATGTATGCTCCAGCATTCATGTGACAAAGGGCTACGGGAAAGGCGGTGCCCATTTCACGTCAGGCGAGCCACTGAATGGCCAGCAGTTTGGGTCCAAAAACCTCTTTCATTTCAACTTCTCTTTCAGCTGCATGGGGTAATTTTCTACCGGTTCTGTTTAGCCGAATGCTATTGATGAAAAAAAAAAGCAAACCCAAATTTTCTCTTTTAGTTTTTTTCCCACGTATGCAGGCTGATACTCTGCGGACACTCCCTGTATAATACAGGCAAGGATTAATCCCATCTACCCAACAAAGGGAGTGGAGTTTTATGTGTATGACCGTTTTATATCCCGCCATTAAGGCAGCTATACTCCAACTTCGGGGAATAAAAAAAGTAATAACAATAATGAAAATAAAGAAGTAAAAATAAAAAGATAAAAGTGTAAAAGCGAAACAAAACAACAAAACCGAACACAATAATAGCTGCAATTATTACTAGAAAGCCTCAACACTGAAGTTCCAGAGTGGTTGTACGTGAGACTTTCCTTTCACGGAACTTCGAGCCGTTTTCGTGCTGGGAGATCTATATAAAACATGGTGGTTCCGAAACTGGGTGCACGATCTGTACTCTCAGTGACACGTCCCTAGAATTTTTTTTCAAGGTATATCTACCTAGTTCTTCATTCTTTATCATTTCAAGGGTTCAGTCTACCTTTACTCCACAGCTTTTAGGAGAACGATTTATTACCCGGGTGAATTCTCTTTGCGTGTGTAGATGACACTCAGAAAACAACTCCTTAACCCCTTGCCACCCAAGAAAACAAATAAACAGACAAAAACAAAAGCTGTCGAGGGTCAAAAGATGAGGATACAGGGGGCAGATTTTCATAATCAACAACTACACAAACAACTAAACTCGAAGTGTGTGTGTGTGTGTGTGTGTGTGTGTGTGTGTGTGTGTGTGTGTGTGTGTGTGTGTGTGTGTGTGTGTGTGTGTGTGTTGTGGGGGGGGGGAGGGGGGGAGGTGATTAAAGATTGTTAGAGGGATATGAACATCCCTTTTGTACTCCCAGTTCTTATAGAACAGGGAGTACTTTAGAATGGGAACGAAGAAATGCTCTGTGTGTGTGTGTGTGTGTGTGTGTGTGTGTGTGTGTGTGTGTGTGTGTGTGTGTGTGTGTGTGTGTGTGTGTGTGTGTGTGTGTGTGTTGTCTGTCTGTCTGTCTGTCTGTCCGTGGTCAAAATGTGTTCCACTCGTTCCAGACAAAACTACTGGGCCGATCTTTCTGAAAGTTTGTAGGTATGTTCAATATGGGCCACGGATGATGCCCGATGTTTCAGTTTACCGCTATAGCCGTTACTAACGGCTGTAACGGCCTGTAACGGTTTTTCTTCTTTATGGAATATATCGGAAAGTACTTGGCCGATCTTGTAAAAATGAGCAGGTACGTTCATTATGGTCACGGATGATGCCCGATGTTTTAG
>JAFLJL010003971.1:12500-17126 GCA_018398815.1 Conus ventricosus | reverse complement strand
TTTTTAAGGAAACCCCCGACAGTTTGTTTTTGTCTGTTATTGTTTTGGTGGCAAGGGTAAGGTTGTTTTCTGTTCATCACACACGCAAAGAGAATTCACCCGGTAAATAAATCGTTCTCCTAAAAGCTGTGGAGTAAAGGTAGACTGAACCCTTGAAATGATAAAGAATGAAGAACTAGGTAGATATACCTTGAAAAAAAATTCTAGGGACTGTCACTGAGAGTACAGATCGTGCACCCAGTTTCGGAACCACCATGTTTTATATAGATCTCCCACACGAAACGGCTCGAAGTTCCGTGAAAGGAAAGTCTCACGTACAACCACTCTGGAAACTTCAGTGTTGAGGCTTTCTAGTAATAATTGCAGCTATTATTGTGTTCGGTTTTGTTGTTTTGTTTCGCTTTTACACTTTTATCTTTTTATTTTTACTTCTTTATTTTCATTATTGTTATTACTTTTTTTATTCCCCGAAGTTGGAGTATAGCTGCCTTAATGGCGGGATATAAAACGGTCATACACATGAAAACTCCACTCCCTTTGTTGGTAGATGGGATTAATCCTTGCCTTATTATACAGGGAGTGTCCGCAGAGTATCAGCCTGCATACGTGGGAAAAAAACTAAAAGAGAAAATTTGGGTTTGCTTTTTTTTTTCATCAATAGCATTCGGCTAAACAGAACCGGTAGAAAAATTACCCCATGCAGCTGAAAGAGAAGTTGAAATGAAAGAGGTTTTGGACCCAAACTGCTGCCATTCAGTGGCTCGCCTGACGTGAAATGGGCACCGCCTTTCCCGTAGCCCTTTGTCACATGAATGCTGGAGCATACATCGTTTTATTTATTATTTTTTTAGTGTGCCCGATCTCTTTGGTTTTGATCGTTTCTGCCGTTAATCTAATAATGTCAGAAAAATGTCCTGGTCATGATAGTGTCACGACAGAATTTTTATTTTTATGTGTGTATGTATGTTTGTGTGTATGTATGTATGTTTGTATATATGATATGTTTGTATGTATGTACATATGCATGTATGTTTGTATGTATGTTTGTTTGTATGCATATGTGTATGTATGTATGAGTGGTTAATTGATTTATGTACTTATTTAATATTTTCATATTCATTTGTTGGTTTATTTCTCTATTTTTCTATTTATTTATTCATTATTTTTGCTGATCTCTGTTTTTTTCTGGTACGTTCGGCGAATGAGCGTTCTGACGTGGAGAGCTGTCTTAACTTGTTGTGTGAGGGAGTTACATTTTTATCCCGAAGAAAGGAAATCCAAGCAGGAGAGCAACATCTCTCTTAAATGTTTCATATATAAAATGGTATTAGCATGTATTGCTAAGCACTTACAATGTGTTCTCCCAGGTATTATTCATGACTGCCCGGGGGAATTTATTAATAAAGGGCCGGAACACTAGAGAAGAATATTCAACTACTGCCTGATTACTTTTGTTCAGTGAAAAGCGAGTTCAAATCCCTAGACTACTGCCTGATTACTTTTGTTCAGTGAAAAGCGAGTTCAAATCCCTAGACTACTGCCTGATTACTTTTGTTCAGTGAAAAGCGAGTTCAAATCCCTAGACTACTGCCTGATTACTTTTGTTCAGTGAAAAGCGAGTTCAAATCCCCAGACATACTGCCTGATTACTTTTTGTTCAGTGAAAGCGATTCAAATCCCCAGACTACTGCCTGATTACTTTTGTTCAGTGAAAAGCGAGTTCAAATCCCTAGTATTTCTAGCTACCTAGTGACCATGTTATCGTTCTATTGATATTAATAATTATAGTGCTGCATAGACACACGCACCTTCCCTCCCTTCACCTCTCTCTCTCTCTCTCTCTCTCTCTTCTCTCTCCTCTCTCTTCTCTCTCTCTGTCTCTCTCTGTCTCTGTCTCTCTCTCTCTGTCTCTCCTCTCTCTCTCCTTCATTCTCTCTCTCTCTCTCTCTCTCTCTCGTCTCTCTCTCTCTCTCGTCTCTCTCTCTCTCTCGCTCTCTCGTTCTCTCTCTCTCTCTCCTCTCTCTCTCTCCTCTCTCTCTCTCTCTCTCTCTCTCTCCTCATCTCAATATCTCGATCTGGTATATCAAATGAGTAAGATCTATACACGTTCATGTAACCTGATTAAATCTTAAGTAATGTAAAGGGGGGAAGGGGGGGGGGAGGAGGGGGGGGGGGGCTGTATTGGTTGTCTGGGTACTGTCAATCAGTCTGTGGTAACTTACTGATCCACCCTAAGTGTACAGTAATCCACTGACTCCATTTAATCGGATATGGTGTCTCGGGTGTCTCACCGAAGGAGCTTTATTGATATTTCGGGTGTGTTAGCTCGCTTGATTTCGTGCTTGTTTTTTTCTGTGCTTACTCTCTGCCTTGGTCTCTTGTTTGTCTGTCGTCTGTCTGTCTGTCTGTCTGTTTTGGTCTGTTGCGGGTCTGCTTCGTTGTTGCTGTTTTGTATCTCTCTGTTCCTGTCTCTGTCTTTGTCTCTGTCTGTCTGTTCTGTCTCTTTCTCTCTTTCTCCCCCCCTCTCTCTCTCTCTTTCCCTCTCTCCCTCCCTCCTTCCCTCCCTCCCTCCCTCACCTTCCCTCCCTTTCTTCCTCCACCATCCCCCTCTCCCTTTCTCCCCACCCCATCACTTCTCCTCTCTCTCTCTCTCTCTCTCTCTCTCTCTCTCTCTCTCTCTCTCTCTCCTCTCTCTCTCTCTCTCTCTCTCTTTTGTCCATATACGGTTCTGTTTCGTGTGCCAATATCCTGTGTGATTTCAAACTTCCTTTCAGCTTTTCTAATTACATTTTATTAACGTCAACACTGATCGTGAGGGGGCATGTGTAACGTGGGGTCTGTCCATGCGTGTATACGTTTTTTTGTGTTGCGTTTGCAGTGAACACATGCACTGGTGTGCTGGAGTGTGTGTTAGGCTAACTACATCCATATGTGAATATCTATCTACATACGTATATCTATCTATATCTACATCTGCCTGTATATATATATCTATATATATTATATATATATATATATATATATATATTATATAAATATATATGCATATACACAACACACACACACACACACACACACACACACACACACACACACACACACACACACACGCACGCACGCACACGCACACACACACGCACACACACACACACACACACACATACACACACACACACAAACACACGCACGCACACGCACACGCACGCACACACACACACACACAACACACACACACACACACACACAACACACACACACACACAAACACCACACACACACACACACACACACACACAAACACGCACCACCACACACACACACACACACACACACACACACACACACACACACACACCACACACACACACACACACACACGTAAGCACGCACGCACGCACGCACGCACGCGCGCGAACACACACACACACACACACACACACACACACACACACACACACACACACCACGAAACGCACGCACGCACGCACCACGCACGCACGCACGCACGCACGCACGCACGCACACACCCCACACACACACACACAAAACACACACACCACACACACACACAACATGTTGGGGGAAAGTTCGTGTGTGATCGTTTCTCACAATCTAAGTGAAGATGATTTTTCTTTATAAGTCTCGGGGTTTTGCTGAGCGGATTTCTTAATTTACAGTTCTTGTTTTGGCTGCTCACTTCATTTTTTGTATTTGACTTCTGTCTGTCTGTCATCTGTTTTCTGTTCTCTTTCTCTCTCTTCGTCTTCTGTTATCTTTCTTTTACCACGTTTCTCTTTTCTGAATGTCTGTTTACATGGTCACATAACACGCGCGTCTGTGTATGTCTTTTGAAGTGATGTTTTGTTAGTTGTGTGTGTGTGTGTGTGTGGGGTGGGGGTGTGTGTGTGGTGTGTGTGTGTGTGTGTGTTTTGTGTCTGTGTGTGTCTGTGTGTGTGTCTGTGTGTGTGTTTACTCGTGCACGCGAGCATGTGTAATTTTTTGTGTGTGTGTGTGTGTGTGTGTGTGTGTGTGTGTGTGTGTGGTGTGTGGTGTGTCGTAATCTATCCTACTTACATACATCTATATGCGCCTTTATGCTCGTTTTATGCCTGTGTACATATTTGAGATTGCATCCAACTTTTCATTTTTCTTCCCATGATTCGGAATTGACTTAGTTGTGAAGGTTCCTTGGCATGGGCTCTGCTGATCAGGCTGCCTGCAATATCTCTCTGTTCATCTCTGCTGATCAAGCTGCCTGCAATAAGTCTCTGTCATCTCGCTGATCAGGCTGCCTGCAATATCTCTCTGTCTGCTGATCAGGCTGCCTGCAATATGTCTCTGTCATCTCGCTGTAAGCTGCCTGCAATATCTCTCTGTCTGCTGATCAGGCTGCCTGCAATATCTCCTGTCTGCTGATCAGGCTGCCTGCAATATCTCTCTGCCAACTCTGCTGATCATGGCCGCCTGCAATATGTCTCTGTCTGCTGATCAGGCTGCTGCAAATCTCTCGTCTGCTGATCAGGAGCCTGCAATATCTCTCTGTCTGCTGATCAGGCTGCCTGCAATATCTCTCTGCCATCCCCGCTGATCAGGCGCCTGCAATATGTCTCTGTCTGCTGATCAGGG
>JAFLJL010003971.1:0-7500 GCA_018398815.1 Conus ventricosus | reverse complement strand
TAACCTGATCAGATCTCAAGCGATGTGATAGGGATGTATTGATCGTCTGGGCACTGCCAGTCCATTTGTTGTGACTAATCGATCTGAAGTGTGTACAGTTGTTTACTGATTCCATTTAAACGGATACAGTGTCTCGCTTTCTCACCGAAGGAGACTTGTTTATTGATCATTCGGGTGTGCTAGCTCATTTGATTTGCTAGTCTTTTTTTTCTGTGGTTACTCCGTGTCTTATTCTCTGTCTGTCTGTGTCTCTGTTTGTCTGTCTGTCTGCTGTCTGTCTGTCTCTCTCCTCTCTCTCCTCTCTCTCTCTCTCTCTCTCTCTCTCTCTCTCTCTCTCTCTCTCTCCTCTCTCTCTCCTCTCTCTCTCTCTCTCTCTCTCTCTCTCTCTCTCTCTCTGGCAGACAGTCTGCGAAATGCTTTTTGTGCTTATGTGCTTGTGTGTGCTTGTGCGCAAGTGCGCTAGCATGTGTCTGTACGTTGTTGTTGTTCTTCGATTTAACGTCTTTTCACTTTAAAGTGATATTAGACAGTATATGTATATGTGTATGAGTGTGTAGTATGCATGCGTGCTTGCGTGTGTATGTGTGTGTGTGTGTGCATGTGTGTGTGTGCGCTTGTGTGTGTGTGTGTGTGTGTGTGTCGCGCGCGCTTGTGTGTGTGTGCGCCTGTGTGTGTGTTAAATATTAGTGGAAATACTACATACGAACAATCCTTTGCAAAAATCAACATTAACAAATCAAACTGCAACAGTCAAAACAAAACAGTCTAAAATACGCAGAAATCATAAAAACGAGCCGACTGGACTTATCATTAAGTTCTGAACAAAGTTCAAAGAAATACAGTTCTTGGAAAATTCATTTAGATTCATCTTTTCTGAATTTTGATAGAGCTGATTGCTGACTTACTTGACTTATTCCCGTTGGCTCCTAGTGGAGCATAGTCATCCACGAGCCCTTTTCCATCTCTGCCTGTCCCGGGCGGCGACTTCCAGCTGGCCCCAGGAATAGCCCAGTCGAGTTGTCTCCGCCTCCGTTGATCTTCTCCAGGTGGTGCGTGTCGGCCTCTCTTGCGTCTTCCCTGTGGGTTCCATAGCAAGGCATGGCGGACAACGCTGGATGCTGGTTTTCTGAGGGTATGGCCAAGCCAGCCCCACTTCCTGCGCTTAATTTGATCTTCAATGGGCTCTTGTCCGGCTCTTCTCCACAAGTCTTCATTTGTGACCATGTCCTGCCACCTGATGCGATAGATGTACCTCAAGCATCTGTTCACAAAGGTCTGCAGGCGGTGTGTCGATGACTTGGTGGTGCGCCACGTTTCACAGGCATAGAGAGTACAGACTTCACATTTGTGTTGAAGATGCGATCTTGGTTTTTGTAGAGATGGTGGTGGAGGTCCAGACAGGTCGGAGCATCTTGAAAGCTGCGGATGCCTTGCCTATTCTCGTTTGGATGTCTTTGTCTGTGCCCCCGTCCTGCTGACAATGCTGCCGAGGTATGTGAAGCTGTCGACGTTCTCTAGGTCTTCTCTGTTGAGTACAATATTGTTGTCGTTGGCCTCATTGATCCTCATCACCCTGTTTTTGCCTTACTGATCTTCAGTCCTGTTCGTGCGGCAGTACTGTCCAGGCAGCGGTTTTTCTCCTGCATGTGGCTGTGACGGTGGGACAGAGGGCAACATCATCGGCAAAGTCAATGTCTTCCAGCTGGGAGGTCAGGTCCACTGGATGCCTCGTTGATGTCTTGTATCGTTCTTTCCATGATCCAGTCAATGGCAATCAGGAACAGGAACGGTGAGAGCAGGCAGCCCTGGCGAACGCCGCTCAAGATGTCAAATGGTTCCGTCAGGGATCCCCGTGTACCACTTGGCATGTTGATGGTTCATATGCTGCTCGGATGAGGTTTATGAACTTCTCTGGTACGCCATGGTGGGAAAGAAGCTTCCAGAGGGTTGGTCTGTCGATGCTATCAAAGCCTTCTCGAAGTCGACGAAGGTGACATACAGGGCGAGTTCCATTCCAGTGACTGCTCGATGATGATACGGAGAGCAGCTATCTGGTCTGTGCATGATCTTTCACTGCGGAATCCAGCCTGTTCTTTTCTCAGCCTCTTGTCGATGTTGTCCTTCAGCCGCTCGAGGATGATTCTGTTGAAGACCTTCCCGGGGATGCTGAGCAGTGTAATGCCTCTCCAGTTCTTGCACTCCTTTAGGTTTCCTTTCTTAGGGAGCTTAATAAGGTGTCCGTGCTTCCAGTCTTGGGGTAGTTCTTCGGTCTCCCAAACTTTCTTGAAGAGTTCATGAAGCATATTGATGGTTGCTTCGCTGCCAGTTTTGATTGCTTCTGGTGGATATTGTCGGGCCTGGTGCTTTGTTGTTCTTGAGGTGTCGGATGGCCTTCCGGATCTCTTCCTTGGTAGGGGGGTTTGATGTTGATGTCTAGTGGTGTCTCGGAGGGTGGTATGTCTGGTGGATCTGGTGTGTTGGCCGTTGAGGAGCTCCTGGAAGTGTTTCTTTCCAGCGGTGCAACTGGGCATCTGGGTTGGTGAGTGTGTTCCCGTCCTTGTCCTTCACAGGTGCCTCTGTCACTCGTCGACTCCCTGCTAACTTCCGTGTTATGTCATACAGCTCCTTCATGTTCTTCTGTCCGGCTGCTTTTTCTGCTTCTTCTGCCAGGTTCTCTGCATAGCTTCTCTTGTCCCTGTCTTATGCTTCTCTTCACTTCTTTGTGTGCTTCTGTATGCAGTTTCTGTGCCTCTGCCTTACTTGCTCTGGTCTGCTTATGTTGACTGTTGCTTTCCTATCTTTTCTCTCTTTCACTTTCCTCATGTTTCTGCTGACATCCAGGGCTTGTGGACTCTTGTCTTCTTTCCCAGAATCTTCTCACATGTTTCACTAAGCACTGCCTTTGATTGTTCCCAGAGCTGTTCTACTGATGACTCTTCATCGACAAGGGATGCTAATGTGTCAAATCTGTTGGAAAGTTCCACATTGAAGCTGTCTTTTGTCTGCAGTCTTTTAGCATGTCCACGTTGAATCTGTTCCCTGGCTTGTTGGTCTTCCTGGCATGTCTCTTCAGCTTGAACTTGAACTTCCCCACAACAAGGTGATGGTCCGATCCAACATCTGCCCCTCTCATTGCTCTGACATCCAGTAGTGACCTCCTAAAGCTGTTGCTGATACAAATGTGGTCAATCTGGTTTTCTGTGTGGCTGTCCGGTGAAACCCAGGTAGCTTTGTGGATGGTCTTGTGAGGGAACAAACTACCGCCAACTGTCAATCCATTGAAGACACAGAAGTCACAGAACAGCTCTCCGTTTTCATTCATGTCTCCAAGGCCTTCCTTTCCCATGCTTTGTTCCCTATCACTATTGTCATTTCCGATCTTGGCATTGATGTCACCCATCAAGATCAGTAATCTCCTTTCTTCTTCTGGTTGATGGTGGATTGTAGTTTCTCGTAGAAGTCTTCTTTCAACTGCTTGTCTGCATCATTGGTGGGTGCGTAGCATTGCACAATGAGCGTTTTCCGCACTTTGGTGTAGAATCTTGCGGTGATGATACGTGGTGACACAGCGGTCCACTCCATCAGTGCTGCCGCAGCCTGTCTGGAGAGCATAAGCCCGACCCCCTGGTGTGTGGAGCTCTCTCTTCTTCATGCCCTGAGTAGATCAAGGTCTCCCCAGTGCCAAGCCGTATCAATCCTGATTGGATCCATCTGGTCTCACACAAGCCTAAACACAGCAAGTTTGTACTGCTGCATCTCTGCTGCAACCTGTGCAGTTTTCCCAGCCTCGTACATGGTCCGAACGTTCCATGTGCCGATCCGGGTAGTTGTCTTGGGTGACAGAAGAGTCCTCGCGAAGCAGCTTCCTTTCGCTTTCACTGCGACGCTTCATACGCAATCTGGCTAGATTGTCTTCCTCTCCCAGGACATGCAAAGTAGACAAGTTTATCGTGGACGTTTCTGTAACTAGCTTTTTTTTACAGGCCGGGCAGTTAACCCTGCGCAAACCTATTATCCTCTAGGAGAGTGGTCCAAATTTCGTCTGGCTTCTCCCCCTTGACCTGTCCAGTATGGTTGCACCTATCTGGCATAGCTCTCGGGATCGTAAAAGCACACAAGCCCCACCACTACGACAAAGTAAAGGACCATGGTGAGGGCTGATTCAAAACAAGGACAAAAGTACAAAATATGTGTTGTTGTACAACTATCAACAGCCCCGCATACACATTGGACGTTTTTTTATGAACATGTTTTGAAAGCGTTTAACCTAAGTCTGATAAAACAGTGAAACAATTTTTTTTTGGATAAAATGTATAATTATTAATGAATCCTGTTTTAAAACAAATTTGCGATCGAGCGTTTAAACAACACTTATTGAAGAATTAGGCTTATGTACTTTGGGAAGCATGTAGTCTTTATATATCTTTTTCAAAATTTTCAAAGGAAGCTTTTTGTAATAAAGAGTAACCCTCTTGTAAACTTAAAAGAATGGGAATATCCTTGGATTTAAAAGATTTTTTGCACCTGCCCGAGCTGTACGATCAGCCCATTCATTTCCAGATATTGAACAATGAGATGGGATCCAACAAAAATCAACTGCGATACCCCTTGATATAAAGAACATGAATAAGTACTTTAATTTCTGTGATGACTTCAGCCCGGTTTTTCGATTTGTTGATTCTAAAGCTTGGAGAACTGATTTAAGTCTACACAAAAGAGTGCACCATAGAAATTGAATGGTGTATCAATGACATACTGAATAGCCATTAAATTGCTATTAATTCAGCTGTGAAAATGGAGAAGTCCTTACCAAGGAAAAAGATTTCTCAATTTTTAAAGTGGGGATGACAAAACCACAGCCTGCCTGATTGTCTAATAAAGAACCATCAGTGAAGATTTTTAGATGATTTGGATAAACATCATTCATAGGGATCTAGCTTCATATGCAAGAACATTGATGTTATCACACTTGGACAATTGTGTATAGTTATAATCAAACTTTGCCTTAAAAAGCTCCCAGTTTGGGATGGGACTTATTGGAAACGCACAGCTAATTTCTTTTGATTAGTGTTTAAATTTTGTCAATAGTTTAGAAGAAAATGTAAGAATAGTTTTATTAGAACGGATACGTTTTGCACGCTTAGGAAAATGAATATCGGACCTAATTTCAAGTTCCATTTGGTTTGAGTTTTGAATGGAAGAGCATCTTAAAAGTATTTAGCACAGCTAATTTTCGCTGATCATCAAGAGGCAAAACACCTGCTTCATGGTAAGATCCTGTGATGGAACCATGAAATGGAACGCCAAGGGCTATTCTAATGCTTTACAATCTAGCTCCGCAGTTTTTTTAATAGATATTTTGGAGCACTAAAGAAAACCTATTGTGCATACGACAATTTAGATCTAACTAAATGCAGAGGACAAATGAATTAATGTATTTGTGTCTTGACCCCAGCTTTGTTTGCTTATGACTTTAAAAAGTTCAATGACTTTCTTGCTTGATTTACAGCATGTTCTAAATGCAGGTTCCAAGAGAGCTTAGACGTTATATAAACACCAAGAAAATTAATATTTGAAGCGTATTTAAGTGTGATGTTGTTAACTTTGAATTCTGGGGCATTTGTGAACAAATCCACTTGCATTGAATAGCACCATGTGAGATTTTTGAGGTGATAGCTTAAACCATTTTCAGACATACACATAACAATATTAAACGTAGTCACATTGATATGCTCTTTTTATAAAAATTTATAGACCTTTTTGATGTTTTCTTTTTTAAAGTAAACATTCATCCACAAACAGATATCATCGGCATACTGAATGAAAGTACTCTTTTTTTGGAAATAGATATTGGTAAATCGTAAGTTAGGATAATTAAATAGAATAGGAGCAATAACAGAGCCTTGAGGATACCCATATCAAGGAATCTTTTAGAGGAATAATGTGACCAATTCTGTTTGGATACTTCTGTTGGCCAAGAATGTTTTAACATAGTCATAGATATGACCAGAAAGCCCAACCGTTTTTAACTTGTATAGTAAATCGTTCATGCCAAACCTGATCGTATGCCTTATTTATATCAAAGAATGGGCAAGAACATTTTGTCTTTTGGCAAATTGTTGTTTGATTTGAGTTGTTAATTTCACTAATGATCAATGGTTGATCTGCCTTTCTAAAGCCTCCTTGGTTACAGGGATAATCCCACGTTTTTCGCAATGATATAGACAATCGATTTAAAACAATTTGCTCCATTAATTTGCATACGTGAGACGTCAGAGAGATAGGTCTATAACTTATTCACATCGTGTACTGGTTTGCCCTGCTTTAAAAATAGGGACTATAATTGAATCTCTCCATATGGATGGAATGTTACCTTCAATCCAGCATTTACTAATAATTCCGTGTAAAAATAACAAAACGTTTTCTGGAAGATGTTTTATCAACTCATTGGAAATGGCATCCAGACCAACAGAAGTTTTCTTGGTCTTGGTCTTAGGTGTGTGTCTGTACGTATAGGCGAGTAGGTGCTTGTGATTACATTGGATGTTTGTGTTTATGTGCATCTCTCTCTGTCTCTGTCTCTGTGTCTGTCTGTCTCTCTATCTATCTAGTGTGTGTGTGTGTGTGTGTTGTGTGTGTGTGTGTGTGTGTGGTGTGTGTGTTGTGAGTGTTCCTCTGAGTGTTTGTTGTTTCTGGCCTGCCTGTCTGTCTGTCTGTCCTGCTTCTCTTCTCTCTCCTCTCTCTCCTCTCTCACTCTCTCTCTCTCCGTTTCCAAATATGATTGTATGCCAGCAGCTCATGTTATTTCTAATCTTCTTTCAATGGTTCTAGCTGCATTTTGGTGATGTCAATATCGACCACGATGTGCATATCTAAGAGAGGAGAGAGAGAGAGAGAGAGAGAGAGAGAGAGAGAGTGAGTGTGTGTGTGTGTTGTGTGTGGGTGGGTGTGGTGTGTGTGTGTGTGTGTGTGTGTGTGTGTGTGCTATTTACGCGCGCGCGTGGTGGATGAGGTTATGTATGATGCGTGTGTGTGAGAGAGTGCGTGCGTGCATATGTGTCTGTGTGTGTATGTGTGTGCATTTGTGTCCGTATGTGCTTAGTATACATAAATTTGGTGCTATCGTGGTGTGTGGTGTGTGTGTGTGTGTGTGTGGGTGTGTGTTGTTGTGTGGGTAGTGTTTTGTTGTGTGTGTTTGTGTGTGTGAGTGTTGTGTGTGTGTGTGGTGTGTGTGTGTGTGCGTGATGCGGATCTGCTGCGCTTTCTAACTTGATTTACAGAATCTTCTTAGCTGCTCTCTGTTTATTTTTGATCCCTTTTTTCTTTCCTTTTCTCTTATCTGTCCGTCTCTCTCGCTATGTCTTATGTTCTCCTTCTGCCCGTACCTTCCTAACAGACTATCTGTGTAGTTTATACCTCATCATCCACATTTGAGCGCATGTGCACGTCAAATTGTGTGTATGTGTGTTGAGTGTGTGGTGTGTGTGTGTGTGTGTGAGG